>BGNK01001096.1:46556-133091 GCA_003297005.1 Symbiodinium sp. clade A Y106 | reverse complement strand
GCTCGAGCGGGACATCCGTTTCCGCGGCTTTTCTCTTTAGCGTAGGTTTCTGTTGTCCCGCTCCTGCCATGGCTGGAGGCCGGTATGGTTTTACACTGCCTCTGCCCTTTGCTCGCTCTATCCTCTACTTGAGGCAGACGACGAAGGCGTGGACGTGCAGACGCTCGCCGTCTCCGTCCTTCGATCTTTCTGGTTCAGGTGAGGGTCTTTTTCCTTTCCTGGGCCCATTTTTCCCCTTGCCAGGTTCTGGCTCCGGACAGAGGCGACACCGCAGNGGGGGGGGAGGGGGGAAAGACAGGGAAGGGCAGGGAGGCAGGGAAGCGGGCAACGAAGGCAGGGGGGTATAGGGGGGGGCAGGCAGGGCACAAACCAGGGCACCGGAACAAAGGGCGCCCAGGGGCCGCCCCACCCAGCCCTTAGCCCCCAGCTCCACCCCACTCCCCGCCCGAGCCAGGTCTCCCCCCATTTCAATAATTGAAATAATTGAAATCGGGCCTATTTCAATTATTTCAATTATTTCGGGTTCACCATAATTGAAATAATTGAAATCCCGTTCCTTTGGATATTAGGGGTGTAGATTCTCCACCATTTCAATAATTGAAATAATTGAAATCGGGCCTATTTCAATTATTTCAATTATTTCGGGTCCCCCATAATTGAAATAATTAAAATAATTGAAATCCCGTTCCTTTGGATGTTGGGGGTGTAGATCCCCCACCATTTCAATAATTGAAATAATTGAAATCGGGTCTATTTCAATTTGTTCAATTATTTCGAATCCCGAAGAATTGAAATAATTGAAATCGTCCCCATTTCAATTATTTCAATTATTGAAATGTGTGGGGTTGGGCTGGAGCCAAGTGAAGTTAGCAGGGATTTTAACTATTTCAATTATTTCGGGTTCCCCATAATTGAATAATTGAAATAAGCTTTTGTTTTTTTGTTATTTCAATTATTTTCCTTATTTCAATTCTACGTACTTATAATAATTAAAAGTATGCGTCAAATAGACCCTAAAGGCTGCTCTCTCATATATATATATATATATATATATATATGTGTGTGTCTTGGTCTTGATACTGGTTCTCCCCCATGAGTGTGATTATGACTGGGATGATCAGCATCGCTGTGACGATGGCAATGATGCCAAGCACAAAGCTTGCAGGCCTCGGTTAAAGTCTTAAAACGTACCCTGGACTGTGGCTGTATTGCGACGGAAAGGCCATGTGTTCAAATCATTCAGTCGCGCTCCAGGAAGAGCCCCTTTAAACGCTATGTATGCTGAAGCTTCATGGGAAGTTCTCTCCAATCTTGCAGTCAAGTCGCCTGAAACACGCACATAGACAAATATAAATACGAATAGTTACATAAATAAATAAATATATCTATCTATCTATCTATCTATCTGTGTGTGTATAATACGTGAACTAGTTTCGATCAGCTTAGGTTACGGTGCACGCACGCCTGAGGGCGCGCAAGCTCAATCCCCAAAGAAGAGCTCTCCCTTGGCTGCAAGGAGGCCGTGGAAGGGGCCAAGTGGCTGGGCGCCTCTGCTGTGAGTGCCCGCGATGCTTAGTCCGCCCGCTTCAACGCAAAAGGGGCTGGTGGCCCAATGTTGCGAGGGGTGGTGCGTTTTCTCCGCAGGCACCGCTGCAGAAGCCCGTCGAAGGGTTTAGGGCTTGTAACTTGAAGCTTACGTTTTTGCAGATCCGAAAGGCAATTTCCTCTTCTACAGTCTCTCAGTTTCGGTGTTTGGGATCAAGCTTTGAATTCAGAAGGACATGCAATGAACAACAAACGGTGTACAACCGGGTCAAATCATATCAGTGTATGAGAATACAGCAGCCTGTCACATGGTAACAGAAACTGCCCCTTCTGGAATAGCCGAAGACCAGAAGACCTCAATCACAAGCCCGGCCGTTGAGGAGTGAGTGGTTCAAATAGACCTACGACAGTAGTATGACAGAGAGTAGCAGTGCTGTGCCGTTGTCGTACAAAGTTCGTCTTTCGGCTTCTTCAAAACCGAGACCTTGCGGCTCAATTCCTTAAACTCTAAAACCCGACCGTAAGTTCTAAACATGAGAATCGAAAAGCTTCAAGCTCTAACATGTCCCAAAGCCTAAACCTGGCGCGACGGGCAACTCCGAGCTTTGGCCCAGCGTCGGCGCGAGCCATTAGTTTTGGCATCAGTTTTCAGGCTCCAATTGGGCAGTGCATGCAGATTCAGAAATGCTCGGGGATAAATGTCAAAGTATAACGCTTGGACCTTAAGCAAGCACTGTCTGTAGACCGCGTGCAAACGGATCGTTTGGTCAGTCGCAAAAAGCTTGTGCTGTTCAGTTTCGGATCCGAGAGAGACTGCGTCTCTTGAAAGTTAAGGAGTCGGGGCTTAAGGTTCGGGATTCGAGATGTGAAAGTCTTGGTCTTGGTACGAAGCTCAAGCTCGTGCATGCGGTTATCGCGGAATGTCGGAAAGTCGTAGTCGTGCAAGCCATCTTTTTTGGCACTTTCTAGAAGGTTGACTTCCACAGACTATTGAAAGAGCTGTGCTCCCGCTTCCGCACTTCACGGCAGGAGTCCCCATTCAAAGCCTTGCCTAGGCCCCTCAGCCGCGCCTAGATCGCAAGGGCAAAGCACTTCGGCTGGTCTTCCCCACTCAATCCCTACATGCCCTGAAACTGTAGATGAATCGCCGGAGTTCTCGGGCAGAACGCAGCCTGTGCTCAGTGGAACTTGCGGAGTCCATCTGACCCAAGGCTCCGCACTTGCCTTCATGGATGCTAAGAGCCTGGAGGGCAAGAACTGTCAGACGCGGGCTTAGGAAGTCAGGAAACAGAGTGCAGATGTTTTCTCCCGAATTTGGCAGGATGGTTCCTGCATCCTGAGGGCAAGAGTTCCACTCTCGGTCCTTAGGCCGTCAGGTTTGAATGAGTCGAGTCCAGCTCATTAGGAGTCTCAACAGTGCTGCAGGTCGGAATGCGTGTCGGAGATTGATTAGAGCACCTATACTGGCAATGCCGGCAGAAATACAAGTTGTATTGGTCACACCTATCTTATCAACACTACAAGGCATACGAACTTTTGATCAGTCTTGCCGTGAGACCAACATCATTGAACCTCAAGAATTACTATTGAGGCTGCTGCTGTTGCGACGACCGCGACCACCATCACCACCGTCAGCTCCGTCAGCTCCGTCAGCACCAGCAGCACCATCAGCACCATCACCACCCTCACCACCATCACCACCACCATCACCACCACCATCACCAGCAGCCATCACCACCCACCATCCACCATCCACCATCCACCATCCACCATCCACCATCCACCATCCACCATCCACCATCNCCAGCATCACCGCCACCACCGCCACCACCGCCACCACCGCCACCACCGCCACCACGGTCAGCAGCACCACCAGCCCCATCAGCGCCACCAGCACCACACCACCAGCGTCGCCTTCGCCAGTGCTGTAGTCATACGTGCCATACCCAATACCTTCCAAACAGGGAGAAGTCCAAAAGAGCGCGACCCGAAACCTTTCACACCAAAACCCTGACCCGATCTGTAAACCCAAAGCCACAGACGAAGGGCCCTTTGGCATGGCTCTTGCACTGCGTGGGAGTGCCAGTGCTCTGGCACTCGGGAATTTCTGCAGCAAGCAGTGTGGTGCAGGGTTTCGAAGTTTCGGCTTTGGATTCCTGTAGAGAGCTCCGGGGATAAGGGCTTGGGCATGCAGTTAGGTTTGTATGGCCCAGGGTGTGCATCCCAGGACATGTCATTGCATTCTCCTTTGCGGGCCTTTGGTTTTGTGGCCAATGGTGTCTGGATGCTTGCCTTTTTGGTCATGTAGGCTGCCGATGTCGCACGCTGTCAGGTCTTTTGGGCTTTTGGCAAGAGCTGTAAGTAAAGTGGCTTGCAACGAGCCCAACCCCACAATCCTGAAACCAGAGCCCCCAGGCCTCGAAGAGCTAAAGCCCTGTTAAGCCGTAAGCCCTGTTAAAATCCGAATCGAATTCGAAGCCCGGTGATAATTGGATTTTAATCAACCGCAACTTTGGCACCGAGGCTTTGCGTGCTGGCCTCCCGGCAAGCTTTCAGCACCCTCATAGGAACTCTTCGAGGGAATCCTCAAAGGGGTCGGCCTCATCTGGGGCTTTAGGTGTTCAGGCTTTCGTTTTGACGATGCAGGGCTTCGGGTGCTCCGAGGTTTAGCGATTCGAGCTTCAATCGGCTTCGAGCTGTCTTGCTGAAAACGTTTACGTGCGTCGGAGCACTTTTTGTCGCTATTAGCACTTTTCCCGAGGGGTCCTCATTATAGTTGTAGCCTAATCTGCCCAGCACCCGATTCTAAGGATTAAAGGCCCCCTATATTTCGCTTCGCGGGCTTCAGGTGTTTAAGAGTCTGGGTTTCTTGCTTGGGGTTAAGGAGAGGAGTGTCGATCCTCCCTTCGTCTCGAAAGCCTAAGGCCAACCGCTGCAAGCAGGGAAATGTGTGATCTGTTTGATAGTGTGTTGGGGTTTGCGTGGTGTTGGTGGGTGAATCCCCGCTGGTGTTGTTTAGCCTGACAGGCATTCCGATCGACAGGTGAGAGGAAAAGGAGCGTCAAAAAAAAGAGCCCGGATTCAAAACCCTTAACCTGAAAGTCCCCAAGCCCGGCCCCCCCAACTCGCGGTCGATAGCAGGAAAGCAGCCAAGAATGCTGACCGATATCGTACTGGTCGCGACAGCAGTGGCCAAAGCAATGATCGGAAGACCATCATCCGAAGAAACCCCAAAGCCCCAAGCCCCCAGCATCAAACCGAAAACCTAAGCAGGAGTCCTAAGGTGATCAAATCCTTGGCTTTCCTCGCTACCCCGGCAGTCGCGGCTCCCAGGCTGCGTGCAGCGCAGGCGCCGCGCGATCTGTGGCTTTCGGGCTTTTTTCGGGACTAGGGGTGTAGAAGGGTTTACAGCTTCAGGGCGATGAGGCCGGGCAGCCCAACGAAGTTGGAAAGGTCTTTGAAGCTTGCTGTGGGCTTGAAGGCATATGGAGGCTGCTTCGATGTTACCTCTCACGAGTCTGTGGCTCCCGAGCATCGTCAGCAACGGTGGGAAACAATTCGCTTGGATAAGTGGCAATTCGTTCCAACACCGTCCTTCCAGGAGCTCACTAGGAAACTCAGGGAGGGATCGTTGCCAGCCGAAGCTACGCGCGATGTACAGCACTGTTCGGTTCGCAGTAAGAGTGCGAGAGTGACTCTGTTTCTGCTGTTCTTTGTAGTGGACGGCCAAGCACTGCAGTTGACGAAACCCTAAACCCCTAAACCCTAAGCCCATCCCAAAACCAGGCTTTGCATTTCAGAACTTAAAGAGATCTGTAAAACGTCAGTGAACCGAAGCCCATGGCGAAGTTCTGCAGCTAAGCCTCCGAGGGATTTTCGGGGGTTTGGGAGTTTAGGATCCTGCATTTTCCGACCGGGGATTAACTTGAGGACCAGAACAAGTACCAACATTCCTTGACAAGTTACACTTCATTCGATGTTTCGTATTCTTTTAAGATTTCCTTGAGGCTACAAGTCCGAGCCCTAACCCCCAAGCCCCTCCACCCCAAGCCCTTAGGACCCTACACCCCTGAGCCAGAAATTCAGAAACCCCATTTCAAGCCCTAAACAGGGGCCTTAATAATTACCTATACTATTTTGTTATAGCATAATGGGCCCCAAAACCCGATTCTAATAACTAAGTCCCCTTTTTATTACTCTCTGCACAGGCCGGGGCTTTCGGAGCAGCCGCGCTGGCTGCGCCTTTACCGGCCCAGGCAATCGAAGGACCCGGCCCCTCCTTAGGGGTGTAGGGGTTTAGGGGTTTAGGGTTTTGTTTTTGGGGTTCAGGCTTTGGTGATTAGGGTTTAGCGTTCGGGTTTACGTTTTAGGTTTTGAAGGCTTACGGCCTTCGGTAATGGCATTTCTGGTTTCAGGGACCTGGCTTTGCGGTGAACATTGCTTTGTGCTTTCGGGTTGCCGAGAGGTTCAGGATCGAGAGTGTTGCCGTCGTTGGTAGTCTCATCGTTGTAGTTATATTGTAATAGAATGATAACTGAGATTACTGCTATAATCATAGTTATTGGTGTGGGGGGAGGGGGGTGTCCGGGGTGGGAGCGGTGTGGGGTTGAAGTTATCCTCCACACTGCTGTCTATGCTTTCCGAAGCCTTACACCCCCAAGAGGCATTTGTAGCCCCCGAGATTTCGGGGATCGAGTGTGAGGGTTTAGGATGTGGGGTTCCCGAGGTTGAAAGCCGGTACTTTCCGGGTTTCGTGACAGGAGTCTCCACCTTCGAGCTCGCCTTTGGTGGTATTTGCTCCCTGTCGGATTTGTGTGGCGAGTATGAGCATTCACTTCAGCTGTGCCAGAACTGACGCCCCAAATCGAACCCTTAACACTTAACGTGGAAGGCGGAGAAAGCCCACAGGCTGAACCCACAGCATCTAATCTCCCTAGCATTTCTTGTGTGATGAGGCTGCGCAAGGTGTGAACCTCGAGCAGCAATAGAGACAACGAACAAAGACTTGAGCTTGGATCCAACCGAGGCCTTTTTTTCTTGATCGTGGTCGTTGTGTCAGACTACCTTAAGGCCGACTGACGTGGGGCTAGCGGCTAGCGGTCAGAGCTCAGAGCTTAAGCTCGAAGCTACGCTGCAGCCCGAAGTCCTTGCAAGTCCTGAAGCATCGAAGCGTGCACTCGAAATACGAAGCGCAGCCGACACCCCCGGGACCTTGTTCTGAAAAGACCACAACTTCCAAAGTCCGAAGCGCAGCTACTTAAGCCTTCAACCAGCTAGCAAGCTTCAACTCTAACATTCGATGGAGACACTCGAGCTTGTCACGCGTCACGCCCGTCCAAAGATTCTGTCGGCGGCAGGCGAAAATACCTCGTCTCTCTAGGGTTGAGGCTTTATAGTTTTGCGCTACCCCGAGATGCACTGTCAGGATTATTAGCCATGCCATTCTGACAGGAAATGCCATCAGTGACGCGACCATGATGATCATCATCATGCTCATCATGCATATCATGGCCAGCATGCCCTCATGATCAGCATGGTCATTCACCGCCATCCGTGTGATCACCGTCAGTGTCAGCATGCTGACTTTGCAAATGCTTGGGGGAGCGTTCGGTCCACGAAAGACTTGTTTTCAGGGTTCCGGATTTGGTGGAGAGTTCCCGTCAAGTCTACCACATTGCTACATCATGTCATGATCATCGTCTGTGGTACAAACGTGCTGTATGTACTGTACATACATAGATTCATTGTAGTAGTGCCACAAATTCTCTGTTGCACGTGGGCGGAGGAATCGCAGTTGCGAGATCCAGGTTTCGGGACTGTGGTTTTCGATGCTTCGTAACACCTCACCATGTGCATCTTCCTGTTATGCTGTGGGCATGTGTAAGCATCTTATGATTCTCCGTAGAGGCCTCTGTACGCCTTCGTCTGCCTATTTGCACATCTGCAGACCAAAACCCAGAAACTTCACCGACTGCTGAAATGTCAGCCAAAAGTCTTGGCGTTTTCTGAGTTATGTACATGACATGAGTTTGACAAGGTGTGTAGAAGAGCCTCAGAAATTCTGACTGTGGATTATTCCGACCCAGGCCGTCTACTCCGGTTGTTTAAGCCCCTACACTGGGTCACAGATCTTGGAATGCTAAAAGCTTTCGAAAGTTTCACGCCAGCTTCCTGCTTTGACAACATCCCGCGAATTCAGAATTTCTCTGCTGCGCGTACCAGGGCAGAAGAGGCCAGGAGCCACAGGCAGAGTGGAGGGTTTCCCCTTGGTGCTCCAGGCAAAACATGTGTCATTCTAGGGGGTTTTAAGTTTAAGGGCTTGGAGGGAGTTCACGCCCAAAGCCCTTCAGCTAGCCAATTCTAAACACCGCCCTGAACCCGAAACCCTCGACCCTGAAGCCCTGAAGGCCCTAAACTCTAAACCGCCCAAGTCCTCCAACACCCCAGCACCCCAGCACCCCAGCAGCCTCGACCAAGCCTTGGAGCCTCCAGAGCCAAATGCGGCCATGGTCCGACGCTACGAGCGCCTGCGACACCTGGGCGTAGGCTCCGCTGAGACTTTCGGATTTAGGGTTGCCAAGAGCCGAAACAGACTTGCTACAGTATTTCTTTCTGTGTGGGTTGTGTGGGTTGCAGCCATTTGCGATAAGCCACTCGTTCGAACATGTGGAAGCCTGAGCAAATCTTCGACAGGTCTAGTCGTACTGCAGCATGCCCCCCTCACACCCTCTTCAAATCTATTCGGCTCTATGCTTTGAGCCAAGCCTTGCGCTCCCATAAGTCTGAAATCCTGAACCTCCAACCCGAAATCCCACTTCACTTTCAGAAAACGCCACGGAGGGCACAGACATGTACGGGTTCAGGGCGCAGGCTTTAGGTTCAAGGCCGACAGGGGCGGATGCTCGGAGACTTTGAGGTGCCAGGTCCAGCGCCTTTGCCCGGCCCAGCCTCACGAGGCCGTTTCGGCGTGTCGCTGCTCATCAAAGATGTGGAGTCCGACACGCTGGCGATGATGAAGACCATCGACGCCTGGGGCCGAGCCTGGGGTTCGTTGTTTTGTTGGCTCTCTGTGGTGGAGTTGTGAGTGCTTGGTGGCCGGATGTGTTGGGGGGTTTTGGCATTCTGTGGAAGTGTGCAGGGATTTTGGCGTGCGGGGTTCAGAACCGCATGAAGCCCTAGAGAAACAAATGTGGATCCTGCCAGAATATGAGGCCTACCTGATGCCTTTATGAAACTTCGACGAACCCTTTCCACAACTTCACAAAGCTTAACAATGCCTTGCAGTTTACACCATCCACAACTGTCCGAGTCCTAGATTCACAATCCCGAAACCCAAAAATCCTGAACCCTAGCACCCTGCAAGGGCGGATAAAGACATTGTAAAGTCCAAATGATGCCCCACATAGCCTTGGATAGCAGCACCAAGCCCTCAGCTTCTGAATTCCCGCAGGACCCCGTGAGTGTGCAACCTTCTTTGCAGAAATCTGAAGCAAGACCCCCAAAAACAAGCAACACCCTCCGTGTAGCACCCTCCTTCAAGCTCCTTCGCCCCCTGGTAAAATTCACTCGCGAAACCTTTACGAAATCTGTGAGCAACCCTGTGAAGCCCTCTCCAAGTACCGCTGGGTCCCAAGCTATGGCCCTGTGAGCCCTTTAAGACCCAGAAGCCCTAAAAGCCCTCTCCTGCCGCCCCAGAAACCCCCTTTTGCAACTCCGAGGTCGCCGCGCTAAATGGCGCGGAGCGGTCTGAGCTCCTCCGCGAACTCCGAGGCCACTTCGTTTGGTTGGGGTCTCCTTGCTTCTTCCTTCTGTTTTGGCTGAAAGTTTGTTCCAATGGGTTGTAGGCAGAGGTTGATTGTCGGGTTTAGATTAGTGGCGCTCTTTTTTTTTGGGTTTTGGGTCCTGGCAGAGCTTCATACTTGGCGAGCCACAAAGTCTCAACTCCCAACCCCAAGACCCTAAAAGCCAGAATTTTCAAACCCTGTAACAACTGTAAGAGTCACAGAGCCATCAGAAGGCCCTTAGCCCTTCTGATGGACCTTAGGTATTGGGACTTTCGGCATCGTCCCCGCGACCAGGCTTGACGAAACTGCGTCATCCCTACCTGCTTCCGTGCCTTGGCACAGATGCACGTCTAGGATTGAAAGGTTCGGGCTTCGGGTTCAAGGTTCGATGTTCCTTCCACCCTGCCTGGACTCTTAGGCCCGCAGAGAGCCCAGCGCTGTTACCATCCCCACCTGACAGGGCACCTAGGACCTAGGGTTCAGAGTTCAGAGTCTCGTAAGCTTCGGGCGGTGAAAGAACTCCCGGAGCCGGAGAGCAGCATTTTCCTTGCCCCAGGATGCGGGAGTCCTTTCTGCACCAAGGCCAGACAGAGTTTGTTTTGGTCAGAGGGGCTTCGGATTGCGGGCTAAGGGTTCAAGGTTTCGGGTTTGGCTTGTCTCCAGGGTTTCGGGTTCAGGAAATTTAGGTTCTAGCTTTGAAGGTTGCCTCTGGGCATCTTTGAGACACGTTGGCTTTCAACCGCCATATAGAGCCCTGAAAGCTTTAAATCCCAGAAGCCTATGTGCCAAACCCTTGAGTAAAGCTCCAAACCCGTAAGGCTTTGCCCTTGAAGAGTGCTAGGCTCCTTGTTCGCTTGAGGGTTGTTGAGCCAAACAAGGTATTTTGGTTTCGCATGCGGAGGATGTGGACTTGCTTGGTCTCAGTTTTGGGTCATATATGGGTCTGTGACAAATTTGCAATAGTATTGCTGTGGATTCCCGCTCATCATAGTATAACTGACACCCCACAAACCTCCCTGAAGCCTTCAGAGCCCCTTCGTAGAAGCAAGCCCACGTGCAAAGAGAAGCATTGCCAATGCTTTCCGCAGTGCTAGCAATCTAAGTTAGCTTCCATCATCTCCGCAACAGTACACTTATGCATATCGTGACAACATCAACTTTGTGAAAATTTAGTTGACTCTTACAGGTCCGATTTTTCAGGACATGCCCGCACAGATGGCTTCTGTCTGATTTGGGTGCAGGGTTTTGTTGTTCAGGGTTTGTGTGCTTGGCTTTTGAATCATTGCCGCCGGTGAGAGGTGGTCGGTGTCTGGGCATGCACAGGTTTGCGTGCAGCTGGCATGTCTCGTTGCCGACGCAGCATTTCAGTCGTCCAGCTTGGACGAATCGTTAGTCGGAATCAGTGGCATGTGCGTTTTTGAGCAGAATGGCCGCAACCATTTATGCCAGCCTGCTCAGTGGCCGTGCGGTTCGGCTCCAGATTTCACCCGAAAGCACCATCAACGACCTTCGCCAGTTGGCCCAACACAGCCTGGGAGTGGGAATTGACCGGCTCTGGACGAAGGAGGGTGGCCTCGACCTCCCTCCGGATATCAGTCTAAGAAAGGCAGGTCTTTGCACGGAGCAGGTCGTGACCTTGACGGTTCGGCGGCTGCGCATCGTCTCCCCGTGGGAGTGCCTTGGCAGCCTGTTGTCCTGGCCCTTCTTCGAGGATGTCCTAAGCCCAGAAGCATTTGCCGCCATTCGTCCAGATGGCAGCGTGATTACCTGGGGTTTTGGTCTCGCAGGCGACACTGGACTTGCCCAGGAGAGACTCGAGGATGTCCGGGATGTGCAAGCCACGGCCGGGGCGTTTGCAGCGCTTCGACATGATGGCAACGTTGTCTCCTGGGGCGAACCCACCTACGGAGGGGACAGCTCCGCCGTGCAGGACCAGCTGTGCCTGGGCTCTGAGGAATGAAGATGTTCCAAACACAACACGCTCAGTCTACTCGTAAGGCGCAGGACCGTTGAATATGACGACTCAGGTGCAACGTGCTGGAGTTGCGGGGGTCCTCCAGTGCCTTCGCGGCCCTCCGTGCCGATGGCCGCGTAGTGTGCTGGGGCTCTGTGGCTGCGGGAGGCGACTGCAGCTCTGTGCAGGACCGGCTGCAGGATGTGGTGGCCCTCCGTGCCTCTTTCCTAGCATTCGCCGCCATCCGGAAGGATGGACAGGTTGTGACATGGGGAGAGGATGGGGACAGCAGTGCCGTCCAAGACCAGCTGAACCAAGTACGGGAGGTTCGCGTCTCTTGTCGAGCCTTCGCTGCCATCAAGGCCGATGGTGGCGTGGTCACCTGGGGCCGCGGCCCCGGTGCTTGCAGCGACGAGGTCCAAGAGCAGCTCAAGCGCGTGAAGGACATCCGCGCCGTCGCCACGGCTTTTGCGGCACTGCGCTGGGATGGGCTGGTGGTTACCTGGGGCCTCAATTTGAACCACGGAGCCAGAGACCTGTGTTTGACCGGGGTGGCATCCTTGCATGCCAGCTTCGGCGCTTTTGCCGCGCTGCGCCGCGATGGCAGCGTGGCGACTTGGGGCCACCCGCTCTACGGTGGGGACAGCGAGGCGGTGGCTGACCAGCTGGTAGAGGCCCCAAGCTACGTTGCTATATCACCCAGAGCCCTAAAGGCCCTAAGCTCTGAATCCCATGCCTGAACCCGGTTTGGGGCCGCTTCGGACTTCGGACGCCAGGTCCAGGAGCTGTGGGCTTCGAGCCGAGCCTTTGTGGCCCTCCGGAGAGATGGCAAAGTCGTTGCCTGGGGCCTCGCGCGGTGCGGTGGCGACTGCAGCGCAGTCCAGGAGCAGCTGACGCTTGGACTTATAAGCGCTGTTACCAAAGAGCTGTGATAAGGTCCTATAGTATCCCATGATTCTAAGGGGATATCAGCTGAGGTCCTCATACTGCTTGGAGTCGAGGCCGAGGCTTCTTAAGGCAGAGGTTGTGGTTTTTTTGTAGGATTTTTTTTTGGGGGTTTCTGGTTCCTTGGAAGAGTTCCCTTTTAGACCTACGGCCGAAGCCAAGCCGGAAAAAAATCTCGACGTCTCGGTTTCGACCACCCGACAATCCTGAAGCTACAGCGTGTTTAGGCCCCCAGTACAGTTTCCCAAACCTCGAGCCCTAAATCCCAACTCTCAACCGTCCACCATGCAACGAAAACAAAGCAAGTCCAAAATCCTAATGCTTTTATTTTGAGGCTTCGGGACTCCAAATCTTGACCTCCAAAAACGCTATCCGTGAAGCCGAGCCCGGGATCTACCGGCAGCATTTACTGTTCAAGGCCTTGGGACTTGCAGTCGGGGGGAGCTATCGTTCCGAGAAGACTGAGGACGGAGGTGGAGTATGTCAAGGCTTCGGGTTGCGCCTTTGCTGCTCTGCGCCGGGACGGCCGCGTCGTCACCTGGGGCTGTGGCCCTGCAGGCGGCGACAGCAGCGAGGTGGGGACGTGGGAACGGGCCCTGAGTTTCCAGAGCCAGAGAGTCTAAAGCTTGGGTCGGACGGCGGTGTTCGCTCTTTGGGTTTCAGGCGTGAGTGTTTTGAGGAGTGGTCCCAGACTCTGTCTCTGCAACACAGAGATAGAGACGACGGGTTTTTTGTCGTCCTCCCCAAACCGCAGGTCCAGGAGCAGCTGACGGAGGTGAACCAGATCTGGGCCTCCTCGCGGGCCTTCGCAGCCGTCCGCACAGACGGCCGGTTGGTGACGTGGGGGGATGCGCTGCATGGTGGCGACAGCCGCGCCATCGAAGGGCAGCTGAACTTCGCCGTGGAGCCCTTGCCCAGTGCCGAGGTCGGCCGTGTCGGTTCGGGTGAAAGGCTGTTTCGAGGCCAAGCTAGCAGCGGGTGATAGCTATAGTGTTCAGGTGCACTTTGAGGGGGTCCAAGTTGAGCTTTTGTTGGCCGTGTAACAGTCTGCACAGGATGTGTATTCTGCATGAGCCACTTCCTTACCTGCCGTGTGTTTCTGATGCCCTTGTGGCTGCTCCAGGGCTCAGGGCTCAGGGTCCTTGCTTCCTTTTAGCCCTTTCGCGTGTGGTTCGAGTCAGGAGACTTTTGCCCTTAGTGCACCATACAGCAGTTGCAGAATTTCTTCGAGTCCTTCCAGTCCTTCCACAGTTCCGCCCCGAAGTCGTGAAGCTGTCTGTACTTCTGTTTCTAAAGCTAAACTTCGTCCATCAAGTAAACTTTCCCTCCCAAGGCTGCGCATTCCAAAGCCCTCGCTGCCTGCACAGGCCATACCTGGGCCATGACCAGCTCTCGGAAGACCTGGACCTATGTTGTTGTGGTGGCCTCACGAGGTGAGGTTTGTTGGAAAGATCTTTTTAGCTTTGGCTCCGGAGTCGAAACAACCTCCGGAACGTGCTTCGGCTTGACGTTTCATCCGTGGCTGCACTCTAATCCCTGGCCCGGAAACCCTGCACCCAGCACTCCAAGCCTTACAAGCCCCATTTCAGCCCTTCTGTAAGCGAGGAATCTGGGCTTTTGGGTTTCGGGGTTAAGGGCTGCACGGTGGGGTGAGGGGTCGGCCACGAAACTGCTCCGGCGCACTCCACAGCCGATAGTGTCGTGGTTCGCTTAGGCATCGGTCCCTTAAGTAGCGCACTGGGCATGGACTTGAATCTCAACTGTGCAAACACGCTTCAAAGAGACCCAGAGAAGCTCAAAAGCTACAACGGCCGTCAGATATCAAACTCACCTGAAGATAAGGGAGGTGCCAACATCGAGCTCTCACCGCTCACAGAAATTCAGAGCCGTTCGCCGGAAGCAGACCGTGTTAACGGAAGGCTGCATGAGCAGTAGGCTCGAGGCCATTCCGGATCGAGGGCTGAGAGTTTGGGGTATGGAAGCACCTGTAGCTGAGCTGTGAAAGCTGTCTGATGCGCTCTTCGGCCTTCGAGTTGATGTCAAGGAAGAGCAAGGCCAGCATTCGAGGAAAACGACTCACACGGGCTCGATGGCGTGTGTGTGCGCGCGTCCCCCATAAGCCCAGCATCTTGAGGTTTGGGGTTTCGGGTTGAGAGCTTGAGAGCACCGTAAAGCTTCGGGTATGAGGCGTTGGCTTTGAGGACGCAGAGCGCCTTAATCCCAGAGCTTCAGGGGCGTCGGCTTTTGGACTTGGTCGTTTGGGCGCAAGTAGGTTCCCCTTTTGCCAATCTTCAGCGCCTGCTGCCGTCGAAGCTCCCGCATGCTAGCTGCTAGCTCGAACAACAATACTAACGCGGAACCCTGAGGTACAAGCTACACCAGCACAGGACCCAGACGTGGCCTCCGAGCCTCAAGCCTTGGATGCGCATGCCCCCCTGTGGCTGCAGACTGGCAAAGCACCCACTTGCGGGACCAGAGCCCTCAGCCTCAGCGCCCCAAAACCTTAGGGTGAGGCGACGTTGAACCGCAAGCAACAGGCACCCGTGAGTACAGCCCCACAACCCGCGAGCCCTGTGAGCCGCCTTCCTGCAGGGCGGCTCTGCCTGATCATGGACTATCTGCCTCGAGGCGGTCTCGTCGAGAGGGGCAGAGTTCCTTCTTGATAGCTGCCTTTTGATGGCATGAGCCTGGTTGGTTGATTCTTGCATCTAATCTGTTTTAGATGCTGTTCTTGGAACGAACAGTGTGTTCCGCGTTAGTGCTTAGGCAGGGTGGCGGTTACTCTTGCGATTCGGCTTTCCAAGCTCCAAGGCTACCGCACTTCTTCTGTGATGCGGCGATTCCCATGAACACAATTTACAGAAAGGATCTCTTTTGAGGGCCTCTGACCCCTCAAGCCTAAACTCTCCCGAATCCCCAAACCCGACCCTTATAGCAACCTTCATGGTAACCCTTTAGAGAACCCTGAGCTTCGGCTCAGGGTGCAGGATTTCACCGCCAACGTCACCGTGCTGGAGCTTGAGCCCAGAAGTGAGCACCTTTGACCCCAAGCCCTGAAGCTCTTCCAACCTTACACCAGAAGAGCCCTAAAACCCTTAGAACCTTAAAGCCCTCAGGACTTTAAAGCCCTTGGCATCTTAAAGCCCCTAGAAATTCAGAGCCCGAAGGCCCCTGAAAGCCCCACGAAGCTGTTTCCATGAAGCGACAGGCAGCTTAGCGGCCGAGGCACTGCAGTCTGACGAAGTCTTCAAAGAGCGGGTTTTAGGGCTTTAGGATGGGTAGCTTATCTAGGATGCTTTGAAGGAAGAGGGCTCTTTCAGGCGTTCTAGGCCTTTGGGGTTTGGGCTTTTATTGTCTAGAGATTTGGGCGTTTTATGGGATTTGTTATGAACTTGTTGTTTGTTTTAAGGGGTTATGGGTTTTAGGTTACCGCTCTGTACGTTTTCACCGAGTTTCAACATTCGGGAGTCCGAAACAGGTTGTGTTGCGCTTTCTGTGGAGGGCTCAGAGTTCCTATCCGTTGTGAGGAGCTCCCACAATATGAGGAGACAGTTTATGGCTTAGGGTTTGGCTTCGGGATGTCAAGGTTTGGCATGCTGCTTGGTGCTTTGGGAGTGTGGGCTCTGGACATGCCTTTCAGTCTGGGTGCTTTCGGCGCGGATCGAGTAGGAAAGGTGTCCTGCTGCTCATACAAAACTCTTAACCTTTCGAAGCCGTGGAAGTTTTGAGCACCCCAAAAACTCCTGGTCCCAAAAACTCAGGGGTTGAAAAACCGCCCGAAGCTCGCACATTCTGGACCAGAACTGCTTCGGAAAGCCGAAGCTCTTGCAACCAGCTTTGAGTTCCGAAAGCTCTGTTGAAAGATACATTTTTTTTTTCTCTCTCTCTCTCTCTCAGTCTCACTCTCCCTCTCACTCTGCACTCTCTCGTTCTGGGACTGGGCCCCGACCCCAAGTTGCCAAGAGGTGGATGCGGCACGTGCTCCCGGCGCGTGTTGGGCCATGGAGGGGCGGCCGGCGTTGTTTTTTTCTCTCCGGGGTTTGGGTTGTAGGATGTATGCTGGTCCCTTGGAGGGTTTGCACATATTGCAGATATTTGGGGTTAGAGCAGGTTTCGTTTTGGGTCTCAAGCCCCCAAAGCCGAACCACGGGTCTAGGACTTCATGTCGTATTGTATTGGGGTAGGCCTGTTTTGGAGAAGCCTCCGCAGCATCTCTTGGAGGCAGTTTCAGGACCCAGATTGCTCCGGAGAAGGTCTTGCACTCTTTTGTGCAGGTGCCGGGGGCTTTAGGGTTTTAGGGCTTCAGGGTTTAGGGTTTAGGGCTTGGCTTTCTTGCGTGTTTGGGTTTCAAGGAGTTCGTTCGGTAATCGGTTTCTTTTGAAGGCTCGCGCCCGCTTCAGGGGTTTAGGGTTCAAAGTCGCAAGGCTTGAAAGCGCATCCTTCGCGTCAGAGCGGTGGGCATGAGACTGGGGCGAGCAAGTTTTGGAAAGGAGTTAGTTTCTGAGCTTCGCTCCTCGTATTCGGGGTTCGACGACATTGCCAGTGAAGGGAAACACAGTCTTCGTTCCTACCATGCTCGGACCTTGAAGCCTTGAAGTAATAAGAGGGCGCCTCGAAAGTCATGCATTCATCTCAGCTGGCTTGCCGTGCCAAATTGGATCCTCTGGTTGTTTTTTGCGATCAGGAAGGGGCCCATGACGAACCACTCGGGCACCAGATTTGAGATGGCAAACCCGAGTTGCCAGGTCTGGGAGCATCCCTAAAACCGCCCAAAGCAGCAGTTTTCACGAAGGTCCCTGATGAAGCAAAACCCTAAAGCCCTCCTAAAGCCCACACACTGAGCCCCAAACCCGCGACCTCGAAGGCCTTGCTGGGCCTGTCTTACCTGCACAGCTGCGGGACACTGCATCGAGACCTCCGCACGAAGCGCCCGCCCGGCGAAGCTTCGACCCGGGCGCTTCTGCCTGTTTCTGATGTTGGAGAGGCTTTCGGGTGTTGGGCTTGGGGTTGGGGTTCGGCTTTCATCAGAACTCGCAGTGTCGTGATGCCTTCCACCATGACGGCTAGATGCTGCATGCAGAATAAATCACAGTTTTCCCACTTTGCTTGCTGTGGCTATCGCACTTGTTCATGCCCTTGTTGACGTACTGACTGTTCGATGATATAGTTCCAGGTGCCCCCGAACACAGCACTGGACCCCGACTTTTTCAAGTAGCTTAGACGCAAGAGTTTCAGTAGTCGCTACGACGAATCCTGTATGACCCGCTCCTAGCACGCCGACCTATTGCGGGCTGGTGCGCAATGCCGCTACTATCGGAGACAGGTGTCAGGAAGCATGTCCATATCCTGTTTGTGCAGGCATAGAATGAACTCCATGTCCTATGTAGCGGCTGCTTTACAAACTCTTCTGCTAGGGCAGCTGCCACCACTACCGCTAGGAGAGAAAATGTATACTAGTAGGAGTAGCAGTAGCGCCAGCAGCAGCAGCAGTAGTAGTAGTTAGTTGTGGTAGCAATAGCGGCACGGTAAGTGCACCACGGCTGCTGCTGCTGCTGCTACTGATACTTCTCCTGCCCACACTGCTCATGAAGTCTACAGGCCTTCTACGGACACAATCCGGGCGTGGCCCTCAGTGGTCGGAGGGCCTTCTCGAGTTCACCACTAGGGAATTTAGCTGCGAGGCTGGAATTGCTACCCTATCTTGCCACTGTTTTCCGAAGTCTTCTCATGCTCCAAGTGGGGCTGAAGCCATCTGACCTTTAGTTTTTCGCGGTTCTGTGCAAGTCCTCCGCACGAACACGCATCCCGGGCTGGTATCCCGATTCACTGGCCGAAGCAGCGTGCTCCTATGTTAAGTGCCGGAGAGCATAGGGTTCTGAATCCTAAACCCTGCGCCCCGGTAAGCTGAAATTAGACCCCTAAAGCCCAAAGCCTCGGAAGCCCCAATCCCGCGACGTAAAGCCTCACCAAAGCCTTGGGTCGATAGGAAAAACCGCGAACCCTGAACAAGTAGTTCGTGCAGTTTTCAGGCCTGACGAATCTAAGTGTTCCGGCTCCCTTCCAGTGCTCGTGCGATTGCACTGCTGTTACTACACTGGCAGCGACCACTGTCGTCTTCATTCCTGCCAACAGAACTAGTAACAAAAATCAGCACCTTTTTTCTGAGGCTGGTGGTGCTCACCGGTACGGCCTTGCGCTGACCTCAAGGTTTAGGGTTCAGGGCTTAGAGCAATAGGACTGATATACATATACATACGCCTACACCTACACATACACCTACCCCTACACATACACATATACATGCATGCATGCATACATACGTACATACGTACATACGTACATACATGCATGCGTACAGACATATTGTATAGTGCACCTTATGTTTCATACAGGCTGTTGTCCTATCGTGGTACGTTATCCTCGTGGGCATCTTTCTGGTCGTTGTCACAGGTGCTGCGAACATGTGGCTTGACGGAAAAGGGCCCGTACAAGCGAGAAACAAGCACCGTAGCACTGAGGTCCGTGGTCGTTCGTCGGGCGCTGTTCTTCGAAAGGCCTTATCTTGTCTTTGCGGGCTCTCTCAACAAGATGTGACGGTTTGAGTTTCAGTTTTACGGTTTCAGGGAACAGAGGTTGAGGTACAGGGTGTAGGATTTAGCGAACACGGGGCAAGGTTATGTTTTCTATCGTCATTCTGCCCTGGCTTCCAAACTTACCCCTTTCGGGGTGTAGAGTTTCAGCTTTTGCGCAGAGGGTGCCTCCTTTAAGTCCAGGATCTATGGTTCTGGCGGTCCAGCTTCGAGATTTACGATCATTCCGCGTGACGATCCTGCATGGGGGGGGGGGCGGTTGAAGAACCTGGGCTGAAGTATCAGCGGTATTGAAAGTTGATGTTTTCAGGCTCATGCGCCACAAGGATTAGGACTAGGAAGTCTAGCTCCGAACATTCTGAAGCCGAAAGCCCGGAATTTAGGTCTCGAGATAACCCAACCCGTAAAGCACATCGCAATACGCTCTAAACCTCAGGCCTCAAACCAGCTCCGGATCAAAAGCCCATTTTCAGAAAGTCACACTATACGCGCCGGTGCACGTTGTTTAGGGTTTAGGGTAGGGTCCTCCGAAAGTTGTGCCGCTTCCTGGAGATCATCCCCTATATCGATCATGCCTTCCAAAACTCTGAAGCCAAAGCCTCGACAGACCCCAAATCCTCCGACCTGAGCTGTGCATTGCTCCCAGAACCCTCAGATCGTAGACCCTGCACTCATTGAAACCCCCAAGCCGAAAGCCTATCCAAGCCGTTCAAAGTCTAAGCCGTTCAATTCCTAAGCCTCCAGAGCAAGATCTTCAACTCTGAGCTACACAGCTACAGTCAAGCCCGGAGTCAGGCCGAACCTGGATGCACTCCGCTACCTGAGCCCAGAGCTCCTTATGGAACCGGAGGCAAGTTCGAGTTGCCATGAGCAAAGAGTTAAGTTTTGGGTTTTACCCAGTGTAATGCTATTCCTAGGGTTTTCTGCCTGTAACTGTTCCTGCAATGTAGGCAGAAGTGTCATGACATTTTTCTGTGGGTGGGTGCGGAACGTTCGATGGCTTTTGCACAGTCGCAAGAAGTGTTGACAGATTGGGCGGTGTGGAGATTTGCTTTGGCACCTGAGCCGCAAGTCCTGAAGCCCTAATGCCCCCAAACCCTGCTCGCGAAGCCTGAAGTCCTAAAAGCCTTTTAAACCTAAGGGTAAGGTTGACGGGCCCCATCGAGCTGACAGCTGCTGATGGCAGGGCTGAGGGTTCAGGTTTCAGGGTTTAATGTTCACGTTACAGGGTTCGGGGAGCCAGCTAAACTCTTCAGAGCCTGTTCTCCTGAAAGGGCGAGTGTTCGAGTATCCATCGGGGCTTGGGAGCAATTCTTGGAGTTGGTGCCCGACACCTCGAACCCCAAACCTAAATTGGTTTTCGTTGGACTTCGGAGCAATCTTCCTATCAAATGCTAGGCTTATGAGGGGTTGTATGCTATGAAGGCTCTTGTGGTGGGTTTGGGTTTATGGGGCTGTTAGGCAGGGCCCTGCCCTCCACCCAGCGCAGTCGCAACCCGGAGCAACTGGTAGATGCTTCCTGCTCCGTAACTCGGTCCCTGCAGTCCGGCAGTAGATCCTAGGACAGGGGCTTCAGGGCTCCAGAAACCCCTAAACCCCCGCAGAACTCATCCTGTAAAGCCGAACCTGAATGCAGTGGTCCATGCCAGGCCCACACTGCCGCGAGCGACATGTGGGCGATGGGGATCATCTTGTGTGCCCGTCACAGGGCCCCTGTGAAAATCTCATGACTCTGAAGATCCTTCAAGTCTTGCACGGAAGGGGGCCCAGAACCCAGGAGGCACCCGGAGGCACCCCCCCCCAAGGCCCCCCCTATTCCTATTTTATGAAACCCTGTAGGATTGCGTAGGGCTCAGGCGTAAGCACAGCACCAGGCCAGGACTTCTGCTCGTTGGTATTCCTATTCCTACTAAGGGCTTACTAGCTCTAAGGCTCCTTCTGTCTGAAGGTTCTGCTGCAACCTTAGGGGAGGTGAACAACAAGCGCTTTGAAGAAGACTGAATCGAAAAGAGCTGAAGTCGCTCTTTGGCTTTCGAGATCCTGGGTAGATGCACACGACCTCGCCATGAGGTACGAGCTCATGGCCTTGCGTACGCCTTGGGAGGACGAGGTTTCGAGCGAGGGTTGAGCCGTTTATGCTTTAGGGGTTGTTGGGTGGTAAAGACTGTCATAGAGCCTCAGAGCTCTGTGGACGTTGGCTTGAGGCATACCCTTCAGTCGTCTAAGTTTGGCGTGTTGTTGCCTACACTATGCTAACCCTACTTGAAGTCATGAGATCGTGTTCTATCTATCCTACTGCATCTATGCCTCCTGTCGGTGACCCTCGAGATCCGCAGGCCCGAAAACTCCCAGCCCCGGCCCCTGCCAGCACGCCGTGCGGCTTCTGGAGAAGATCCGGAACCAATCCTTGCGACCACCGCCGAAGCAGTGCCCTGCGTTGGGTGTTTCGTGGCCTCGTGCGGCTGGTGGGGGTTCAGAGGCCGCCTTCAGGGATTTGGGGTTTTCGAGTCGAGGCTTTAGCTGGTGCCTACGCACTCCAGTTTGAAGGCCCCTCCGATCCGGCTTCGGGTTTGCATTTACGGCTCAGGGTTTAGGCCTTGAGCTTTGGTGGATGTGGGGGTAGCTTCCACGACCAAATGCCGCCCAATTCAATCTGTATCAAGTTCTGCCAGGAGTGTTAAAGGTTCCTTCTGCTGCCCAAAGTCTTCAACCTCTAAGCTGCCCTGGAACTCTTAACGTTCAGCGCCAGACCGTATGAACCTCAGGTCCCACATCTCCAAGAGTTCCTGGGCAGACTTCGTAAATGGATTAAAGTATCTCCGCTACAGGTAGCAAGGCATCAGACTCGCGCATAGCTCGACTTGAAACCCCCTCATCCGACGCATAGAGCCTAAAACCCTATCATAGAAATCTAGAAATCTTCGACAAGGTTCGTAGTAGCGGGTTGGAGTATAGAATTTCGCTAAGACGCAGGTATTCGGAGGAGCTTACCCCGATGTGCTACGCGATGCTGAAGACGCAGCCTCAAATCCCAATCGCTTGAGCGCCTAGGTTTCGTGCTTTTTGGGGTGTTAGAGCGAAGGTTGCTGCTGGACAGCTTTGGAGTTTGCAAGTTTCGGTACATTTCCCCTGGGGTGCAGAGGGTAAGCTTTCCCCTCTCAGATGCGTCTGTGTTTTCTTCTGATAGTTTCCATCATCGCGCCTTTCGAGTTCTTTAGAACTTGCAGTTCACTTCGCACAAGACCAGCCACATTCGTCGACAGCCCGCCCTACAGCCTCAAAGAGCTGGAAAAACACAAAGCCCACAACCCTTAACCTTAAACCCAAAACTCCGCAATCTGTAAATCTGTATAGGGGGGCTTCGTTTAAGGCAACCCTTAAGCCTCCACGAGCCTCTTTGAAGCCTTTCCGAGGCGGGAGCCGCCGAGCCGCGCCACGGCCGAGGAGCTCCTCCAGCGGCCCTTGGTGCAAGCCAGGAGCCCCTTTCTCGGAGGGGTTCAGACCAAAAACCCCTAAACCCTAAGAAACAAATTCCAATTCCTAAAAGCCCTACAGAAGGTTTGAGGGTTTAAGGGTCTAGGGTTTCAGGGCGTTTCAGGGTGTAAGGGTCCCGCCCTTTTCGAGTTTCACTGGAAGATTTGGGATTTTTTGCTTTGGGTCGGTTTTAGGGTTTGGGACTCAGAGCCTGGCGTCCTTAGGTTAGGGTTTAGAGTTTAGCGTGTAGGATGTCGCTGTAGCTCAGGCTTTCGAGTTGCGAGGTGGTGCCCCACGCCTCTTTGGCCAAGGGATCTGCAGAGGGTTTAAGAAACCGCTCCTTCTGTCTCCCTTCTTGAAGCCCGGAAGCAGGATCGTGTCGTTGCTGGATGTGGAGCTGGACGATGCGGCAGCAGGCTCGATGTGTGCCTACTGGATTCTGTAGCCCAGCTGCTTGAATGGCATGCGGGTCTCAAAGCAGAGGCTTGAGTGGAACATTTCGGTATCGATAGCTTTCGGTTTGGTAGCCTGCCGTTGTGGAGGCTACCATGTAATTTGGGTGTCCCGAGCTATTAAGGCTTATTAAGCTTAAGCCCATAAAGACCAGGCGCCAAGAATGAGCCATACGCCCAAGTCTTGAAACGTACACCTTAGAGGCCAGAGTTGAACCTTGTGTAGCAGCACTGAGTCGCAGTTATTATGCATTGTCGGTTTCCTTCATTCCTGATCGACGTAGGGAAATCCACACCCTGCACAGTGTGGCCTCTGCTTGAGATGGTTCCTGGGGATCATAAGTAGGTCTGTATGACTTTCGGGGTGTCAGAGCCCCGGGTGGACAAGCTTGCGGGTTCATATCTGGCTACAAGTTGTGTGCGAAGTACCTCAGTAGATCTTACACGTAACGATACAAACCCACCTACATCAATCCCAGATTCCCAAAGTAGGCACCGCACCCGGGCCCTAAACTTCGAAGTCCCCGAATCCACAACCTGTTTCGAAGCCCGAGCTCTAACCCCGCATAAAGGCTTCTCATGATTTCAGGGAGGGGACTGCTCAATGAATGTGCCCTCCATTGCCTAGAGAACGGCTCCACGGATACGGGGACGTGGCTCATGGTGAAGATAGATGGGTGCGCTGAAACAGGGTTGGATGCCGTTCTCTAGGGTGGCAAAGCAGTTGAAAAGAGTCGACGGTGCTTGGCCGGGAGGGAGCTCTCCATCCCTGAGAACAATCATGCAAGGTGTCGTCGGAACTTGAACAGCGAAACCCGAAACGCTAACTCCCAAAAGCACACCCTCGGCAGGTGGCGCGGTCCCGGCTCAAGCTCTGTGCTGGAACTCGGCGGAGGATTCCGGCCCGAGGCGCAGCGTTGTTTGGTCTGAAAACCCTGTGCTGGTCAACCCAAGTCTGGACCAGGCACCAACAGTCCTGCAGCCAGAAAACCTAAACAACCCCAAACCCTTCAAGCCTAAACCCTAAACCCTTGAAAGCCTCAAAAGCTTAAGCTTTGAGCCCTGCACTCCTAAAGCCCTACAGTCCCAAAGTCCCCAGAGCCCCTAAAGCTCCGATGCCCTGAGCCTTCGCAGGTCCAAGGCCCTGGGTTGGCCAAGGCGCAAAGAGCGGCCACGGATCGAGGCTCTCTCTTATGGATCTTGTGTAGTTATAGTTTTTGCTACGGATCTCTGTCACTCTCACTGTTTTTTGAAGGGGCGGGGGAGTTGGGGGTGGGTATGCTTTTGTGTGATTTTTGAAGAATCTTCTGGCGGGGGCAGGGGGTTTGGGGGGTGGGTTTGCGTTTACGTGATTTTTGGAGAAGCTTCTGTCGGCTCAGGGTGGGTTAGGCCTTTAGATGGCAGGAACCGGGGTTTGAGAGCTTGAGCTGTTGGGTGTTGGGGCCTGGTGTTGCATAGTAGGATTTCGGGATTTGCGGGAGGAGTTGGAGTTCCTGAGTTCCTGTGCGGAGCAACGATCCTATGGTTCGGATTTCAGGGGCCAAAGCAGGCGCCTCTGGTTGCAGGAAGCTCCCATTAGGAGTCGGGGCGCTTGGGTGCTGCAGCCATCGATGCTGAGGTTTATGGTTCACGGTAGGGAAAGCGGAATTTGGCATTGTCGGTCTAGAGTTCAGGGTTTAGGGTTTGGAACTTGAGGTTTGAGGGATAAGATGAGAGCAAGAATCATGAAGGACCTACTCGTCATAACCGAGGTTAAGGTCTTGGTGAAGGTCGCTTCAGCCATTTTCTATCGCTGCCGGGTTAGACCAAGGCAGCCTACCTCGGAGAAGCAGAGACCGCGGCAAAGACACAGTGGAGGTCACCTCCAACCCCGAGTTTACGATTCAAAACAGCGAACCACCCAAAACCCGAAAGCCCTAAACTCAAAACCCTACAGCTGCCCCCATAAGTTCCTGCTGAGTGTTCCTTGGGATGTATGCTTGGTATCGAGGGTGACGATTTCTCCACAGCAAGAAGCCTCCGCAAGGTCCGATCGAGAAGGGATAGTCTCACCCCAGGGTCTTACGGGTGTAAAGAACGAAGCACAAAAACCCTAAAGCCCTAAATCCCTAAAGCCCTAAAACCCTAAAGCCCTAAAGCCCTAAAACCCTGAAGCCCTAAAACCCTAAAGCCCTAAAGCCCTAAATCCCTAAAGCCCTAAAGCCCCCTAAGCCAAAACCCCAACACCGTTTAGGTGGGTTCCCATGTCGCCTCCTTCCGCTCAGCTTTGGCTCTGAGCTTTGCAGTCTGGCAGGGCCGCCAAGAGCGAACCCGAGAGCCCCCCCGACCGCTGCAAAACCCTCGAAACGCCCTAAACTCCAAACCCTCTCAGTGAGAGCTTAGGATTTGGAATTGGTGCTTTCGTTGTCAACATCAGTGGGGCGAAAGGTATTGCCCTTGATCCCTGAACGTTAAACCTGCAGCCCTAAAGCCCAAGCCGTCAACCCTAAACCACCAAATGCTCTTGCGCCCTGAGAAACTGGCCTTCACGAGGGTAGTGTTTGCATTGTAATATACGGGCCTAGATATTACCAATACTATTGTGGGGGTTCCTCATTATGACTATAGTATAAGTAATATCCCCCAAAACCCTATTCTAATTATAAAGGCCCCTATATTAGCATTTGCTTGGCTTTCGGCCTCTTTGTACATAGCCTTTCAGCTGCGAGCCTTCGTTCAAGTCGAAGCTCCATGGGACAATGCCGGAGCCCCAGCAGGTGGCCGCATTTTCACTCACGTTCATCTTCGGGGTCTTTGTGAACGCTTCTGAAAGGAATCTGTTGATCTAATGGGTATCGAGAGGGAGGCCTCGATTACACTGGCCCTTCGGGGGTAGCCAGGGTTGTGGGCCCAGCTGCTCTTTCTTTGGTCAGGAATGTGGGGTTACACTACCCTCTGAGACCCTGCCCACCGGGCCGAGACACCTTCGCCCCAACCCTCGTCGACTTCCAAGGTTGCCCAGGCGTTGGGCCAGGCAGGAGCAGAGCTTCGTGTTTGGGTTTCTGCTTGTTTTGATGCTGCTTTCGCAATTGTGCTATGATTATGCAAAGCTCCACAACAGCATGCAGATGCACAACTTCAGGACTTCAGGCATGTCGCATGTGGGAATGCTGGTATGGTTGAGGGGTAGAGCGAGGAAGACAGAGTGTGTGCATACGATATATATGGCACCTCCCTAGTTGTCTTCCTTGTGGGGCCCTATCAAGTTCATATTGGTAGTGACACTTCCCGGCATCAATCAGCACCACCACCGTCATCGCGGTTTTCTGAAGTAACCTGAGGTCCTGAATCGAAACGGCCGCGATTGCTCGTCTATTTAGCCTTTCGTCGGTGCGTGCTTGAGCACAAGTGCCGGGATCATCAGGAATGTGCACTGAAGAAGCTGTGAAGGACCCTCAGTCCCAAAGCCCTAAACCTTGTGCGTTTTGATGGCGAAGGGGGGTAGAGAGTGTGCAGAGACGAATCGTCCTGAGTGTATTGGTGTGGGGTGTCGTAGAGAAGTGAGAGGGTTTCACAGTTGAAGGCCTACAGGAAGGAGTCAAAGGGGCGCAATCAACTTGGAAAACCTTGTCTCTCTAACCCGAAAGCCACGAGCCTCCGAAGCGGCTTCAGCGGTGACAGGCCGCATCTACGAGGCACTCCGCCCTCGGCTCGGAAGCGCAGACCATGGCTTCTTGTTGGCTTCAGGGATTTGGGACTTTTGTCTGGAGAGCCTCGAGTGTACTTCAGGCTTTTCGCGCTCAGGGTGCAGACCGGCAGAACGTCAAAGTCTGAGGTGTCGTCTCCAAAGGAAGCGAGACCCCCCCCCTCCCCAAACCCTCACCTTCAAGGAATCCTAAAGCCCGAAAAAGAATCCGAAGCTCAGAGACCCGAGGCCAGGCCACCCTGGCGCGGGCGGCCAGTCCCATGGACCTGAGCATCTTGGCGAAAGCCGCATCGTAGCAAAAGGGGGCGAAGGGCTAAATGTGCAAGAATGGGGGGCTACCAGAAGGGTTATCGTACCATACGGCTACTGCAAGGGTTGCTATCAGGATTGCTACAAGCGGCTTTGAGGAATTTTAACAGTAGCGGTAGGGTTCGGGGCTTCGGGTTTGCGGGGTTGAGGCATTTAAGCCTTCACGGCGTTAAGGCACAGCGCTGAAGCCGATATGGGTTGCGTGTTTCGCGTTTAGGGTTTAGGGTTTCACCTTCACAAACAGCCACAGAAGCACAGCATCGTCGCGCCCGAGGCGTTTTGCGGCTCAACTTCGACCCATCCAGGCGGCCGGCGAAGGAGGGTAGCATAGGCTAGAGCTCTAGGATAGTATAGGGTACGTTTGGGGTAGTGTAGGGGTATCCTAGCTCATTCTTGGGTACTTTATTGTCGGGTCTTAGATCCCCATGGGGAGTTTCCGAAAATAGGGGACGCTAAAGGAATACCCTAAATAGTAGGATCCTTATCTAAGGACACCTAAACAAGGTCCACCTAATTTTCGGAAACTCCCCCATCGAGGCGCTTTCGGCGCGTCTACCGCCTCGGTGCGCTGCTTGGGGAGGGCAGCTTCGGCTCAGTGCTGGGGCCCCAGAGCTTCTGAGAGTTCTTAGGGTTTGGGGTTTAAAGGGTTTAGGATTCAGGTTTTCGGGCTTGCAGGGTTTAGGGTAGGGGCTTCTGAGGGTTCTAGAGTTTAAGGTTTTGGGTTTAGGGTTTAGGGTTTGGAGTTTAGGGTAGGGGCTTGCGAGGGTTCTCTAGGTGGGTTTCGGGGGTTCAGGTTAAAGAAGGGGAAACCCTAAACGATAAGGGCCTACCCTTTATGCGCCCAGGTGCTCATGCACCCGCCGACTGACCGGTGAGGTCGGCAGCTCAAATGCGGAGGGCTCCGGATCCACTACTTTAGGAGCCTTGAGACACTGGAGTGTGACCTATGTTGTCTTCGAAGGGTCTGGTCATATCCGCAATACGGTACCGCAGGCCTGTCTGTTCATGTCTCGTTGATTTTTCGAGCACAGCATCTTCCTGAGGAGACAGGTATCAAAGCCAAAACTCAAACAGAGGCCAATGCCATTTTAACCTTCTATCTCGGGGAGCCTTGCACCGATGTGTTAAGCCTTTGAAACAAAGCCGAGGTCCAAAAACCCAAAGCCCTCACGACCTCAACCCCGAGGATTCGGCCTAGATGCCACACCCGCTGAGCCTTCAAGCACGGTTCGGGAGTGAACATTGAAGTGTTTGCCATTCCGTGTGCGGTTCTTCTCTTACTGCAGCCGAGTGCAATTTTTGTGAATGTGGGCTTCCGGATGTGAGATTCGATGGTTTCTGTCAGCACGGAAATTTTAGTTAGGCAGAGTTTGGGAAATGCTGCGAAGTCCGCCATCTGGCCCGAAACCCTAAGGCGTAAAGCCTTTGCTCTTCATCCTCAACTGTAAACTCTCAACTCTGAACGAAGCACGCAGCCCGAACCCAAAACCCCTAAACCCGAAGCCCTGAACCTAGGAACGGGCTGTGAAGCAGCTGCTCAAGTCCCGGATGAAGGCACACCGTTGGGGCTCGTTTGAGCTTCGCCCCCGTTCACTCGGAGCCCGTCTGCAAAAGTCTTCTGGAGTTCAGGGTCTTTTGCGGGTGCCTTGAAGGGTACTAAGCGGGCTTCCTTCGGGGCAGTATAAGGCAGCTTTCATGGTAGAGTGAGGGTTCCATGATGGGGCGCTGTGAGGGCTTTCTTCAGGGCCGCCATGATCGGGTTTTAGGGCTCAGAGGTCGGAATAGTTATGATTTATAGCATATGCTCTTACAATCCTCAAAGAGATAATATACCTCAGAACCCAACGTCTGATTCTCGAGGCCCATGTTACACGAGCCAGCTCCACAGAAGGTATACCATATGTCTACTTGGATGAGGAACGGGCTCCGATTAGATGCCCTTGACAACTTTTCGCAGGACGAAGCTCTATTCAAATTATTGTGGCCCTAAAGTAGCCTATATGTTATAGTAACCGTCACAAGAATCCTGTGACACCCAACGCCGCTGAACCCAACACCCTGAACCCCAAAGCTCAAACCCAAAACCCGAAAGCCTGAACCTTTGCTCTCGACCTGAAACCCTAAGCCCTGAACCTTAAAACCCACCACCCCTTCAAAAAGCAAAAAACAAAAAGCCCTTCGGAGGACGGCGGTGAGGATGTGCTGAACGAGCTAGAGATTCTCGCCACGCGGGGCTTCCCAAGGGAGAGGTCGAACAATCGAAGAGATCGGAGACATAGTGCTTTTGGTAGCATAATTTGGTTTATGGTGGTTTAAGGGTTTGGTGGTAGGGAGAAGTGCAGGGGTTTTGGGATCTGGAGGTCGAAGGCTCCAGGCTTCGGGCTGGAACTTTGCCATCCGAGCCCCCAGCTTGAGATGAAGCCCCGAAAGCCCTTCATCGGAGCCTCCATTACATGAGCTATCGTCCAAGACGCCATGGGGCATGAAGCCCTGAGCCCTTGACTTGATGGCTGTATGGGTGCATGGATATGGATGTGAAGCGTGAGTATGGAAGTGACGCAGTGACACGTGGCAGGGACCCTGGTGAGAGCATGTTTTGGGGCTTTAGGGTAGAGGCTCCGGAATTGCAATCTGGCAGAAGAAAGCCTAAAGGGCCTAAAGACTGGGACTCAGGGCTCGAGGTTTGGGGCTTGGTTAGGGTCAGGTTACGGTGAAGGTTTGCTCGCGAGGCTCGACCACCCCAACGTGGTGAAGTTCTACGAGTCGGCGTCTCGGATAAGCCGGAGGGAGGGTATGAGCCTGGCTTTGGGACTTCGACCGGACGGAGTTTAAGATTAAGGATTAGGGCGCAGGGTGTACGGTGGATTGAGTTTTTGTGGGGTGTGAGGGTATGTACGTTTCCCGAAGGGTTTCTTGTTGGTTATCTCAAACCCTGATCTATGGGATGTTGCCGGTTTTGTGCATTGACAAAATCGTCGTCAGACCCTGACACACCGTTTGCGTCGATGCTGTAAAATGCTACCCTTTGTTTTTCCGCTATGACTATACAGTCGGCCGCAACATGTCTTTCCGGCCGAACGGCACCAAGCGCCATTCCAAAGCAGTACTAGATCGTTGTGACAGATTGCCTAGACCCCAAACCTTTGGAAGCCCCAGCCCCAATCGCATAGCCGTTTCCATTCGAGCAGGTTCTTTGAAGATGACCTGGCCGTGCTCGCGGTGACGGAGCTTTGCGGAGAGGCCCATGTCCAGTTGGAAGTTTGAGAATGTAGGGTCTAGGGTTGTTGGTTGTGGGGATGACAGGGCATTCGCTCAGATTCGTGGTCGCATTTCCCTTCACATCTCTGTATATTTACAGTGCCACCGCTGGAACGGCCAGATTCTATCCTCAATGCAAAACCTTGAGTGCTGAACCGTGAACTCTAAATATTTTCGACTCCTACGGGCGGATGGAAGAAGTTGCTCAAAAAAGAACAACCTAGCACCACCCCCCAGCCCCAGTCCTCGCATGTTCGGGGCCCTGGCCTTTGCGACTTCCGCCAGGGTGACTTCTCGTCGCTGCTGCCCCGGGGCCCCGGCGAGGAGAGCTTTCCCAAAGCTCCCAAAGCGCCCTGATTCCGATGAAGCTGAAGCCAGTCTTCAGAGTCATAGTATGCAATTTGTATGATTGTGTCTACCCCACACACTCCAGGAAGCCAAGGCCTTGAGACTTGGGGGTTTGCATGTCGGTTGAGGGGTTTGGGTACTTTGAATTGCTCTGAATCCAGCTCCTATATTTCCGCGAATCGGCGAATCATGAAGGGCTCGTTGCCTTGGTCATAGGCGTTCATGAGGCCGTTTCGTTCGTACATCTCCGCAGCCGCAGCCCTACATTCTTCCAGTAACTCCCTGACGCTGTGCGCTGATCCCTAAAGCCCTCGCGTGGTGAAGCCCTGATGCCCGTCAGTTGAAGAGCCCAACACCCTGAAACACTTCAAAGCCTGAAACCCTCAGCCATCTTGAACCATCCGAAACCCTCACGAAGCTCCTAGGAGGACGTGAGGCTCCTGCCTCGAGCTTGGCCGAGTGACGGTGGGTTTGCGTCCTCGGGGGATTTCCAGGGTCTCTACCCGTATCCTTTTCCATATTTTAGCAGCTTTTTTCATCAGGATTGTGTGGATAGGCTTGCGTCGTACGGTGTTTTGGTGTTTGGAGCGGTTTGGAAAAGGTTGTGGAGCACCTTGAAAAAAGCGGTATTCTCTGCCTTTCATCCACGTTATTCAATCTGTGCCTATATATCCATTCATCATTTCGTCAATCTGTTTGTGCATGCTGAAGGGCGCCTAGAGCCACAAACCCTCAGCCGGGACCCAGGAAGAAAAGATCTGATGCAACCCGAAGCCCCAATCCCTAAACCCAGAGCCCAAAGCCCAAAGACCAAATCCGGGACCCGAGGTACAGGGATGTGATGCTGGGCCTGGCCTACTGCCACTCCTTCGGCATCGTTCATAGGGACCTCAAGCTTGCGAATTGCGCCCTTTGCTTAGAGCCTCAAGGTTTTGGCTTCCGGAGCTCCAGGCTGTTTTGCCATTTGGGGCTTGGACAGAGTTAACGGGTCTTGGAGCAGTGGCTTTGAAAGGCGCGGATGCCCCGTGTGCAAGGAGGCTTCCGTGCAGTAGGCTCTATGTGAAAAGGTTTCAAAACTCAGGCAAAGAGGGGCCTTAATAGTTAGAATAAGGTCTTGGGGGTTCCTTCTTAAAATTTTAGTATAATCTACCACCACACCCTGGTTTTTAATAAGGCCCCTACATTAACCCTAGACCGTGAGAGCCTCCCGAGGTGATCGCCCGGGGAGGTCCACACGACCGAGCAGTCGCCAAGATCATCGACTTCGGGCTCGCGGTGCGGGGCTTTTCGGGGGGGGGGTTTGGAGGGTTCCAGGTTTCAGGGCTTTAGAGGTTTTCGGGTTTTGGAGTGTGTAGGGTTTTCGGGTTTAAGGGCTTTACGGCCTCATTGGTTTAAACATGCTTGTAGGTTGCAGGGTTTCAAGGGTTTAGGGGTCTTGAGTTTCAAGGTTTTAGGGTTTTCAGGGTTGAGTATTTAGGGCTTCATGGGGGTGGGTGCTTACACTGTTAGATAGTTAGATGTCGGAAGAGTTCTGAGGAGGTTTACGTCTACGTATGATTAAAAAGGCGGCGCAGCTTTTTGTAAAATCATCGCAGCCTTTGGGTTTGGGCTTGGGGGCTCCAGGGTGTTCGAGTTCGGGGCTGCTGCAAAGTCGCTCGGGTGTCGGTCGGGTGTCGGGTTTCTCAGATGACGTGAAGGCTATGTCTTGTCTGTTCGCCCTCGAGTTCGCCCTCGAGGAGAGGCAGTGTTTTGCTGTAATTTAGGGGTCGGAATGATTAGTAATACTTTTCGATAGGGTTCCTGACTATAACTAGACTATACTATACTTTACTATACCATACCCGAAAACCCCGCTCTATCTTTTAAGGGAAGACCTCCAACCGGAGGTCTCAGGCTGCTTGAGAGGTCGGAAGAGTTTACCGTCGCCATAACCGTCGCTGATACGCCTGCCCCTCATGGCACAATCTATTTGGGCTGTCAGAGAGTCTATGTCTTGGAGGGGTGGCGACCTCATCACCCTGGCAAAGAAGGCAGCTAATAAATTGTTGTGAACATTTCCGGTCCATTTTAGTTGCCAGTGTGACTGGAAAAACTTTTCACCGCTGCCTCCGATCGCATGTCACGCCGCTCTGATCTGACGCTGTTCGCGTTTCTTTGCCCTGTTTCTGGAGCTACCCATGCGCCTGTCTGGCGACTGCATTATATCATATACCCTGAAGCATACTTTTGAGCATGCCTCTGGAATAGTATGGAAGCCTGAATAGCTGCCAATTTTATTCCTTAGGGTTCCATGTTATACTTAAACCATAACATACCCGAGACCCATTTCTATCTATAAGGCCCCTATGTTGCATCCTCGACCTCCGGCTTATGCTTCCGAGCTCGTCGGCTCGAGGTTCTTCGCCGGGAGGAAGACTGCGACGAGGAGTGGCTCTACGAGGACGGGGCCTCGAACTTGGGGAGATTGGGGATCGGCTTGCGATCCCGAGCCCAGTGTTGCGACATTCACCAGTCTGATGTGCATCGAGTGCAGACGTGACATGAGAGACCACATTTGAAAGAGCCGTGCAACAGACGCATGATCCAAGTTGCGTCCGTTGCAGCTCTTCAGTTTAAATTTCGCAGCACTTGATAGCTTGCATTCTGACCTGCTGTCGCGATGGCAAGACTCGCAAAGACCGCAGCGGTGACTCTCATGGCCATGCTTGCTGCAGTCCTCCAGGGCTGTGGATGCGACACGAGCAGCCTTGCCAGCTGCACCAGCAGTACATCTGGTTGTGACGGGCTGACCACCTACATGAACTGCGTGAAAGATGCCGGCTGCTGCGACTACGAACAAGGTGGGGCCAAGGTCAAGGACGGCTTCGAAGCGATGGTGGCCCTAGTGAACCTCGTACCAGGAAATGACTGTACCTTGAATAGCCCTTGCTAAGCCGATCGGCCAAGCGTGCTAGGGTGTGCAGGACAGCTGCCAAGCACCAGTACGACCAAGCGTGATGCCGTGGCGTCCGGCAATGTTCGGCGCCACGTCTGCGCAATGCTGCCCTTGTGATTTCAGTACTGGGTGAGGGGGGAACGATGAAAAGGGACGCTGTGCTGTTCACTTAGCTGGGAGTTCTCGAGTTTCGGGGTCTTAGGGAGGGTGTTGGATGAGGCTTCAGGGTTTGCGCCGGGGAGGGTTTAGGATGTTGCTATCCGCTGTCAGGAAAGGGGGTTACAGTGATCGTGCCGAGTAAGGTAAGCGTTCTTGGTGAGTGCCCTTACCTGTCGTCAGAACGACCCACCCCAACAACACCTGTCTACACAGCATGGCGAATGAACGTCTACTGCTTCGGAGACACGTGTCTACTGCACCTAGGTTTTGCATTTCGAACGAGTGCTGCTGGACTTGCTTGTGATTGTACCATCCGTGTCCCTCGAACGCTGAACCCCCAAGTTCTGTTGGGGGTATCAAAACCCGGGGCCCTACAGTCCCGCCACAGTTCTGAATCCAGCACCCCCACACCCTCAAGCCCCTAAGACCTAAATCCTACAATCAACTCGCCAAGACACAACCTAAAACCTTAAACCCGAATCGCGCACTAAACCCTGAAATCCCTGGCCTTGAACCCTAAACTCTTAAGCTGCAAGCCCTAAACCCTAAACCCTGAACGCTCCACCTTTAAAGCCCTAAACCCCCAAAATCCCCAAAACGCCGATAGCCTTGAGCCGGAAAGCCGGGCAGACTTGCGGCACAGCCGCCTTCCAAGCCCCAGAGGCCCCTCGCGGCGTGGGCTTTTCTTTTTCTTGGTCGGGTTTCGGGGTTTAGGGATTTCAGGGTTTGGGTGTCGAGGATTTTGAGGTTTAGGGCTTTGGGGAACTTGAATTTTTGGGGCGGGGGGCTTGTGGGTTCAAGTCGTACTGGGGATTGGGCCTCGAAAAAGAGGGTTCGGGGTTTCACGCTTAAGTACGTGGTTGAGGACTTTGGGATTGTCTGGGAGGATTTAGGCTTGAAGGTTGCGGTCTTGGGGGGGCTTAGGGTTTGTGCAGAACTTTCGAGATTGAGCCAGGGTTCAGACCTACTCTGGCGGGTCTTCGAGACGTAGGGTTTCGGGTTTAGGGCGAAGGGACTATGGGAGCTCGGCTTTCGAAAGAGGCCTCGTAGCACTGGCTGAACTCCGCAGCCCTGAACCGTAAAACCCCACAAGGCCTGAAGCCCTGAGCACCCTGAAAGAGCCTTAGGAAAAACTCCTCGAACGCCCTATAGCACCGTTAAACCTAAGCCCCGAAACCCTAAACCCTCGTCGTCCCCTTTACACGCAAGGACCCCAGGGCCGCCAAGGCCCCTAAACCGGAACCGGAGCCCCTGAATCCTTCACAGGTCCTCCAGCGAAGCTACGGCGAGAAGTGCGACATCTGGCCGGGCTCCTCGGGTTGTGCTTCAGGCTTCGAGACGTGCTGACCGGGCCTTTGTCCGCAGGATCCTCGTTTGGTTTCGAGTTGCGTGACGCGAATTTTGGAAGTCTCGAGGTGTCGGGTGTAGGCCTTAAGGATGAAGGTTCGGGTCGTGGGCTGTTCAGTGACAGTGACGTGAGCCGCGGCACGAAGCCCCAAGCCCTACAACCTTACAACTTCCGAAGCCTCCAGCCCTAGCCATCGCAAGACCTGAACCCGAGCCTCCCCACAGGTCCTTTGGCATCATGGTCTTGATGCAGGTCAAGGCTCGAGAGCTTTGGCAAGTAAATTAAGCCCCTGAAGGCCTTCTTCATCCCCAAAGAAGCCCAGTGGCCGTGCAGAGATGTCTCCGTGAGTATCTCCGTAGTTGCACAATGCAGGATCCCCAGCAATGTGAGATATCATTGCATCAGTCTACACTGAATTGTAGCCCAAGGCTTGTTGAACTTATTCAGGCTCGAAGGTGTACTGTAGTACTATGTAGTAATTTGCGTTCATGCACGGCCTAGTTTAAGTTTGCCTATATGAACTGGATTTTAGGCCCGGCATTCTCTGTATTGGTCGGGCTGTGGATAGGCAAATAGCAGAGGCCGTCAGGGGAGTCAGTAGTTGCAGAGCAAGGCTTTGCCTGGCTTTCAGAGCAGACGGCATCTTAGGTGCGAGTGGATTGCGTAGGTTATGGGCCGTTCACCCTGAACACCAACCGGATCAAAGCCTAAGCTCGAAGCTAAAAGGCCCGAAAAGCGTCTCCTCCGACGCCCACCAGAAAGTGGCAGGGTTCGGACAACGACCCTGTCCAGACGGCGAGCCGGTGCGATCCCCAGCGTTATGGCCGCATGACTTCCTGCCTTGGCACTCATCCTGAGCCGCGACATTCCGTGCATTGGTTTGCAAACTGCCTTCCGAGCTACCGGAAAGCCCGAGACTCTTTCCGAAGGCGCTGAGGTTCCATATCCTGAACCTGAGCCCTTCAACCCGGATGCAGGCGGCCTCGCGAGGTTGCAGAACCCGCCAATGGAGCCGCTAGAAAGCCCTCCCTTCACCTAGCAAACCCTACTTTTTTTTGTCGGTTCTTGTAAACCCTAATATGGAATTTAAAGGTATGAAGCCTTCTCAAATCCCCTACGAGGCTTTTACACAAGCTTTGGAACCCTGAGATCTCAGAGGTCCGAGCGCTACGAGAAGCTGGAGCTGTACCTGGACCCTGGAGTCTAAGTAGCCTGGGCGTTGGACCCCAATGTTAATCCGTAGATGAAAATTCCAACTAGAATGTCCTATAATATATTCCAACTTTAATCCCCCTATTATGAGCATTACTCTGGGGTTTGCGGGCTTTCGGATTTTAGGGTGCAGGGCTTAGGGTGTAGGTTCAGGGGCTGGCTAAACGGCTTCAGGGTGGAGTTTTTGGGCGTTCGTGCGTGAGTCGTGGTTATTAAGGGCTCGGGGTTTGGGGCTCAGCCACTGTATCTGACGGAAAGCACGGAGGCTCAACAAGCACGGAAAATATGCTAGAGATCAGCCAGAAAACCGGTATCTCGGTAACTTTAAAAGCCTAGACCCTAGCCCCGCACCCTGGGTTTGACATTGACCCCCAACCCAGAACCCTGAACTGCAAACCCTTGTGCAACTGCAGGACGCGATGTCCCAGGAGCTGGGGGGCAACAAAGCATTCCGGCTGGCCCGCACCCAAGGAGAGACACGTCTTTGGTTTAGGGTCTACGGGTTTGAGGTGAAGGGTGTTGGGGGTTTGGGGTTTAGGGGTTTGGGGTTTAGTATATCGGGTTTAAGGGTTAAGGGATTAGGGTTTAGGGCATTAGGGTTCGTTCGGGGTTTGGGTCTATCAGAGGATTTCGGGGCTTTGAGGGTTCACATGCGAATTCGGCGGCTTTAACTCGTAGAGCCGTAGAGGTTTGGATTTGTGTAGCTCTCCGGCCCTTCGGACTTCCATAACATGGTTGGAAGAGCTGCAGATGCTGTTGCCAAGTCTGAAGCATTGTGCAGGAGCTGCCCCGGCGCATCGCAGCCTGTGTGGCCCGGTGCTGCGTCAAAGCCTGAAACATGACGAGACCTAAACACCTTAGCCTTTGAACTCCAAAAGTCAATCAAGAATTGAGGAACCCGCACTAGACCCAAACCTGTAAACCTTTACGTGCCAAAGCCTTGATCCTTCCGAGCGAGGCAGAAAGACTGCTTTGCCGGGATGTGGCACAGCGACCCAGTGCGCAGGCATCGGCGGAGAGCCTTTCAGCTCTAATGTGGTTAAGGGCTTCGGCTTTTTGACGTTGCAACGCACATGAGCGAGAGTCTAAGAGCCCTTAAGGCCTTTCCGGGTTTCGATGCATGTTTTGAGGAGCTTCGACGCATTTGAGCAAGTTCATTGTGTTTCTAGAGTCTCGGAAGGAAGGTGGGTGCCTTGTCCGGAGGGTTGAGGTTTACAGGATTCAGGTTTCGGAAATGGTGCCGGCACAACACATGTAGCACTAATGGCGGTAGAACTGAGACCATGCCTAGTAATGGCTGTAGCAGCAGGGATGCCAATAATGCAACTAGCTTCCACAGGTGCAAGCATCATAGTCTGCGTTCGAGTACTAATTCGCACACTCATATTCATCGTAGTAGCAGCAGTAGTAGTGCAACAGCCAAATCAGAGAACACTGTCCCATCTTCATACTACAGAAAACACGCCACGCCCTGTAAGCCACCAGAATTGGGTTCCACCAGAACAAGCTGTACAAATTGTTGGAAGACTCGTCATTCGTCTGCCAGGCAGAGCAACAAGTGTCTTATACAGCCTTCGAAGAGAGGCAACCAGCTCTGAAACCCAAAGCTAAAACCCCTAAACCTTGCAGCAACATGACCTGGGTGGCATTACCCCAAGATTTGGCAAAGTACGTGAAGGTGTTGATCGTTGGCATCATCGAGATGGTACAGTGCGAAACAGACGTAGCGAGAGCTTGCTGCGGAATGTGGTGAGGATCATGGCGTGGAGGTGCAGCGTGGGGAAGATCATGGCGGGGAGATGGCGGAGCAAGAGGGTGACCTGATTGAAGTGGACACTCCGGATTGTGAACTTGAGAAGGAGGCGAGGACGCGCGTGCAGAGGAGACTTCGACCACCGCAGGCGAGAACACCAGCGGATCCATGGCGGACACGGAGGATGGAACCAGCTCCTCTTCTGAATCCTCGCATGGTGTGGGGTTCTACAGGCACGGCGAGTGGCAGGCAAGGGAGCGGACTCCCCAGGAGCAGCGCTCTCATTTTGGTGGACGAGGCCAACAACGAAGTCGACGTCGACAAGAACGCATGGACAACTACTTCAAGGGCCTCTGGAGACCGGCATGGCTTGAGAGATATCGACAGGAAAGAGACCAAAGACGGACCATGGGCTTGCCACAAGTACAAGAAGGAGATGAACCTGGAGATGGAGAAGAACATGGCCAAAAGGAGGAATCCATGGACAAGGACCCGGATGGGTTCCTTCCTCGGGATCTGGCACTACCTCGGCGACCTGGAACTCTACCCTCTACCTGGAGCAACGCCGCGGGGACGTGGGTGTGGGGTAACACACCTTCCTGGCAGGACAATGGTGATGGTTGGGAAGGGGTCACGACGTGGCAACACAGTGCAGATCGCCGATGCGTACAGTTCCAACAATGGATGGTCGGAACCTGGAACTTCATCCACGTCCACCTCTACAACATACGCGTCCTCTTGGCGACAACTGGGGAGAACCTCTACCACTAGCACCAGCACGGAGACCAGTTTCTGCACTTTGTGGGTGAGATCCGGGGAGGTGGCGACTGGGGTGAGCTCTTTCCTATTGGCTGCCCCGTTCCCTGATGCCTGGGGTGACAGATGGGAGATGACCTTGACGTCGAGTACTACGACCGTGGGGCCTGAACCACTTCAACTCCGCAACAATGGCCTCTTCCCGGAAGTCAGGCCAGCTCGCATCCCGTTTGATGGCAACGAGACGGGGTTGATGCGAGTCACCAACAGCGAGATCGCACTGCTTCAGGAAAGTGGAGCCAGTAGACAACACATCAGAGGCGTTGTGGATCTTCTGGCGACCCTGGATGCCGAACAACTACAAGGAAGTGGACCCGAAGCCCGTTGGTCGTTGGCACGGCTACTACAAAGGGTCGTGGAGGCTCAGGAGATGATCGACGCAACAATAAGAGTCCTCAACAGGCGACTAAGGCCAAGGGGCGTGTTGCCAGTACAAAGGGTGCCTGGAAGTGAGACAGAAAGGTGGAGGAGGTTCATGTGGGGGAGACAATACTCTGGTCTCTTCAGGGACTGCCTGGAAAACTCCATGATGACTCCACTTCAACCTGGAGAGAGTGAGGGAGTGGTAGGGGCATCGGGTAGTTCGTCGGAGGAACCGGCCAGGGACGTCGTGGCTGATCAACGGAATAGCAGCCCATCGCCCACGCATTGTGCATCAAGGAATCGCTCGCGCAGTCGCTCCAGGACCTCAACCTCATGCCCTGTGCAATCCGAGAACAGTGACTTCGCCTTGAACGCTGAGGGCGAAATGGTATACGTGCCGGATGCTCCCTTGAACGTTGGTGGGCATGGTCCGCCTGTGCCCGTGCCAGTTCACCTCGTGACCTCGGAGCCAGTTGGGATATGGAGGGAGCCTGTTGAAGAAACTGTCGAAGAAGAGGAACGACTAGGGGATGCTGGGAGTGGCTCTCCGGCAATCACGTCGACCTCCACTACTGGCTGGGTGGCGACCTCTGCTACCTCCGGATGGACTACGTCTACGACCTCCTGCTGGACTGCGTGGACGACATCGTGGACCCCGGCTCTCGAGCATGGCGTGAAGACTGTCGTGGGAGAGTCTCAGTGTCACACCACGACCACGACGACGGTTTGGCCTTTGTTTTGCAACACAAGCACTACTACAACAACTTCGTCCTCGTCGTCGGTGACAATGGGTGAAATCACCTGGCCCTCCGATATTGTCAGAGACGCTGTTAACCTCCACCTTGTTCATGGAGGACCTGCGGATGTCGTCCAGTTTGTGCACTATGTCCTTGAGCGGCAACGACACCTACGTCATATGGACAGACTCTTGGCTGATGCGATCGCCGAGGCGCTCAACTGGATACAGGTTCCTCTGTCGGCAGAAGCGATGAATGCTGCGACGTATGACAGGCGAATCGGTGCAGTGGCTGAGAGGGAGGCAAGGCATGGGTCAGGAGTGACCGACACAGTGCCTAGCCAGACGTCAACCGCTCAATCGGTACTACTGCAACCAGACCTGCCAGGGACCCTTGATGAGCTACGTGCTATGTTGCCTGGTGTCGGTGACCATGTCCTCTATGGATATCGACGACGGGCCTGGCGACACAATGTGGGGAGGCTCTTCCGTGAAGCCGGACACGAGTTGCCAGTTGGAGTTGGGGCACCGGCACAAGATAGGGACCTGATGATCGTTCAGCGCGACGATGACAGTTGGGTCGGCAACTGGCCAGAGGGAGTCGCTTCGACCACCGCATCCTCTTCGGGATATGCCTGGACGTGGACCTCCTGGACGAGAAGGGCGTGGAGGACGACGTCGTCTTCGGCAAATGCGGCCTCGACCACGGTGGGCTGAGCCTGAAGAAGGGACATCTGCAACTTCGTCGGTGTTGCCTGTGACTGGGGAGGAGCGAGCACATGCTGCACGACGTCGGGGAGCAATCGGGTCGGATGGTCGCCGTGCACCACGTGAGCGCAGTAGGAGTCGTGACTCTGGTCAGTAGAGACGTGTAGCACAGGTGAGTGTTTTTGACTGAAGTGAGCCTGTTGAGCTCCTCTCTGGCTCCAGTCAACTGATGACCATGGGAGCTTCACCCAGTGTAAGCCCCTTTAGTGAGGCAGGCTGCTTGATGAGCCACGCTGCACAGAAAGAAGCCACTGCACTTAAAAAAAAAACCCTGATCCCCACACCAAACCCCTGTAGCCTAACACCCTCAAGCCTTGAACCCCGGCAGATGCCCGATGAAACCCGCAACACCCTACCTCTAAAGGAACCCTTAAAAATAACTTTGCAAAGGACCCTTTAAGAAAATCTAAAAGGCAGCCCTGGAGAGTTCGTGGCTCCGGCTCGGGACGCCCAGTGCTCCGTGTGATTTCGTCGGCCAATTCGGTGGGTTAGGGCTTTAGGTAATCCGAATCTAGCTGAGCGACTGGGTTCTATATACGGGACTTGGGGGCTCTTCGACAAGTGTTTTTGGGCTTCACCGCTTGTGTTCTGGTTGAATCGAAAGCGCTCAAGCACGGGGAGCAGTGCTTCAGAGTTCAGGTGCAAGAGAGCCTGGAGCATGTCGTGTTTTTGCTTTGATGCCGTTGGTCAGCTTCTGTTTGCAGTTTCGTTCGCGGGGGTTCGTCCCCCGAATCGTGATACTGGTGCCGACAGTCACAGTACACTCGCAAGTATTTGAGCAACAAGAGTAAGCCTTTGACGAATCCTACCACAATGGCCATGACAACGAAGTTTCGTTCCGAGTCCAGACTTCCGGCTTCCTGACCCCGCGCTGCTTTTTGCGCCCGTTAAACAGGGAACCTTTGGGGCTTCAGTTGGCTGCAGCCTTTGAAACCGTAGATCAAAGGCGAAGGGTTGAGGGTTGCTTGGAGACTTGGGCCTGGTCTCTTCCGCCTTCCGCCCCGCAGTCCGCCAAGCGTCCGAGCGCAAGAGGCTGGGCGCGAAAATGAGGGCAGCTCTCTGAATTGATGAGGTTAGAGGTGATTGAACATATAGGCAGAGGGGTAGTTTCCCAGATTAGGGTCGCACGCACCCAGACACTCGGACAACAAGGAAGCCTCAAGGGAGAGCGTAAAGATGCGGATCATCATCATGGTAATCATCTCCATCCACCTGATGCTTATCAGCATCCGCGTCCTGATCCTGATCCGCATCTTCATCCTCATCCGCCAACTCTTCCTCCTCATCATAATCATCAGTGGCAACATCACCAGCATCGGCATCACCGTCGTCGTCATCATCATGATCAGATAGTCAAGCCTCCATGCCGTCATCATCATGACGATGCTGAAGGCCAAGTTATTGCGGGGGGCGTGAGGTGGAAAGTTCAAGGCTGAGGGGAGATGAGAGTTCGGGGCAACACACAGCCCTGTTCGGCCTCCGCTTCTGAGCCCCGGACCCCAATCCTCATCCGACATTGCCAGTGGAAGGAGCTGGCTCGGATTGTCGTGTTTCGGGTTTGTCGGTTTGACAGAATTGAAGATTTTGCATTGCTTTGAGATTTTGGGTTCTGGAGTCTGCAAGGCATGGGCGTCGGCGGTTTCGAGTTTAGCTGCGTTGGGGGTGGAAAAGCTTTTCCTGCTTACCCCCTCGGGTTCTTTAAGACAGTTTTTCCCAGCCTCAGAGGCAGCCCCAAACCTCATGAGCCGCAAGGCGGGTTTCGTTTTCGGTGCAATGAGCTTCTTAGAAGGGGTTGGAGTTGCAGGTTTAGGGCTTGGGTTTGGGTTTGGTGTTTGTTGCCAGATGTGGGTCGAGGTTTTTGGGATCTGGGGCTTGGGCTCGGATTTTTTTGAAGATGGGGCTCAGTGGTTTCAGGGTTTTCCGGGTTTCTGTTGGGTGTTTCGGGAGGTTTTTTTGTGTGTTTTGAGTTGAAGGGTTTGGTGTTTGGGGCCCCAAAGGTTTGGAAGCTTAGGATTTGATTTTCCTTGTTTAGGCTTGAATTTGTCTAGTCGGGGCTACGGTTGGGTGAACTGTTAACTGTTAGCTACTGTAAGGGTTCTATTCGGACTACTATAACGGTTCTACAATGGAACGATGAGAATTTCAACTCATCCCGTCACGGCTTCGAATGGACCGTTGCAGCAAGCGAAGAGGGGACGAGATGAAGTATGAACGGTGAAGCTCAGTTTTCACCAGACTGGAAGCATGACGGCACCAAAGCTGGCGGAGCGGGTTCTCCGAGTCGTCGAGCATGAAGCGATCGCTTGATGCTGGCAGATCTTGAGCTCTGATGAGTCGGCTCGGTGGTCCGCTGTAAGGCTTCAGGAAAGTTTGCCAAACAGGGTTCTGTGCGGATTGAGGGCTGCAGAAGCAGGTGATTGCAAGGGTTCTATAAGGTTACTACAAAGGGTTCTCTGTGGGTTCTATGAGGTTTAAGGTTTCCTGTTAAGGGTCTCAGCACATCTTCCGCTCATCCTAAACCGAAGTGCCGGGAATCCTGTGTCTTAAATCCTAATCCCTAAACCCTGAACTCACTGGATTGCCAATCGAACGCTTCCCACCTTTTGGAGGGGCTCTTGGTATCTGGTTAACCCCAGGTTCGGTGGCTCCAGCCTTCACCTAAATACAACCATATTCGGGGGAAGTTGACCGAGGTTTTTGCGGCAGCGGACCTCTGAACCTGAAGCCCGGAGCCCCTCAAAGCCCACAACCCAGAACTTTGAAGCCCGAAGACCCTAATCTACGTAACTATGAAGCATGAAACATCTGAAGCCCTGAAGCCCTACATAAACCCCCCAAACCTCCGAAACCTTAGGCAACTCCTCATTCTCGAAAGCCACATGAGACCCTGTGAGAGCCCATTTAGCATTAAGCCTTTCAGCCGTAGGACCGGAGCTATCTGCGCCGAAGCCTCTCGGCCTTCGCGAAGCTCTCCCCCTTCGACAAGGCGAGCTTCTTCTCTGGCGCTGTCTGTCTGTGTGTGTGTGTGTCTGAGTGTGTGTCTGAGTGTTTGTTCTTTGGAGTTTGTGGCTTGTTGCTTTCATGGTTTCCTTGAGGCGCTGGGGTGCCACGGGTGAGGTTTGGAGTGGATAGCTTGGGAGAAACGTTTATCCAGGTGAGAAGTTGGGCTCGTAGGGTCAAGATTTCAATTTTCAAAGTGTTGGGATCACCTTGATTGAGGGGGCTCATCGTCATCTCCTTCGGCTTCATGATCTTAATCATAGCCATCGTCAGAGGCGGAGGAGGAGGAACGGGAGGAAGAAGAAGAAAAGGAGGGGGACGTAGGGAGGATGCGTAGCGGTAGGAGGACCTCGTCGTCGAAGTAGTTTTCAGCTTGATAACCATAGCGATCACCACTTAACTATCGTGACTTAGACGCCCTTCACAGCTCTAGCTGGCTGCTTCAGGTGGTCCTACTCATGGCGTCGAACGCCTCGCTAGCTGCTTAGCATTTAGGGGATGGCCGGGACGGGCGGGAGAAGCGAGGGCTTCTTCGTGGGACGAACTAGAAGCTAACTGGTCGACTTCCAGACATCGCTGCGCAGTCTTCTCAAAGGCTTGGAGACAAGGCCAGGAAGGGTTTAGGGGGGAGGGTGAAGATTTCAACCCTGAATTGGTTGGAGGTTGGCGAGACATTATAGATGGGGCTCGTCTGTTTGGTGCACAGATACCAGAAAGCAGCTTAGAACTCTACAGCCGACCGAGGTTCCCAAACCCAACACGACGGAACCTGAAGTGTGCAATCCCATGACACGGAGTTTCAACTTCTAGGTCACCAAGTTCAAAGCCTTGAATGCTCAACCTCAAAACCCCGAATTGCGCAACGCTTTCTCCGACGCCCTCATCCGTGGGTCCCAGACCTAAAGACCCTAAACCCTGGACACCCTTGACGCCTGAAGCCCTGAACTGGAGCAACAGCCTGCAAACGCTATTTCGTAAAACACGACTTCAATCAACCCTAAGCTGAATAACCAAGAGCTCCGGGAGAAATCTGGGCTCCCAAGGAGGTGTCATCGCAGCGACTTCTGCCGCAAGACCTCCAAGCTCTTCATGCCAGCCTCCCCGAGCTTTCAGACTTCGGATTTACGATAGGGGCCTAAATAGGGTTCCTTAAAAGGGGTCTATAAGGGATACTTTAAGGAATCTATAAGGGTACTAATGGGTACTATAATATAGGGGCCTAAATATTTGCCTATACTAGTTTAGGAGTTCCTTGTTATAACTATAGTATATTGGGGTGCAAAGCCCTATAATATAGTTTGTTAAAAGGGGGGATACTGGGGTTCAAGGTTTTCGGCGTCACGGTTTGGGAATTGGCCCAGGATTTACTTGAATAGAAGCCCGGATACTCCCTACGGTGTTTCCATCACAAGAACGGCAAGCCTACAGACAGTAATGACGGCAATAACAAAAATAATCAGAAGAAGTTAATATGGGTAATATGAGCAACGAGAGTAAGAAGAGTAGTAAGAGTGATAGTCACAGTAATTATTGAAACAAAGTTAGCTATGGCAATACTGGTGCCACTAGTACTGCCGTTACTACCATTACAAACAACAGTAACAAAAGTCATAATGGTAACAACAGTATCACGACCCGGAAGCAGTAGCTTCGAGGGCTTTATCCCTCGACCGGTCTAGAAACCTCAACTCCTGAGCATTGACCCCAGCCGTTCCAAGCCTCGTGCACCGCCCACGGGTTTGGAGTCTGGGGTTTAGGTTTCAGTTCCAGGGATGGGAACTCCAAGCCCCAAGTGTCAAACGATAGCATGCAAGACGTTGGACTCTCGACGCTACAGCCCACACCCTCGAACCCTAAACCTGAGCCCCGAAAGCCTTAGGCCCTAAAGCTTAAGCACCAGAAAAAGGTTTCCGGGTTTTGGAATGAGGGGTCTGCCATTCACTGTGCAGGATTTCGGGTCGATGGTTCAGGACTGAGGGTTCACAATGTTGCGTGTCCAGCGGTGCGAGGCAAAAGAAGCATCATCTGAGTGCCCCGTGTCGGTGCAGAGTCCCACGGCATTTTTAATCAGGTATCCTGGTTTTGGCCTTCACATCAATCTGAAAAATTCGGCCGCTTGGCGACCACTCTCAACCACAAGGGCCTAAACCTTCCCTGAGCTCTGAGAGTTGAGAAGCCAGGACCCGTAGCAGAACTCCACAGCGGAGTGCATCCATGTCAGTCTCGGGTAGGGTAAGTGCCTGAACCAGGCTCAGCCTTGGGTTTCGGGCTGAACGGTTTTTGGTTTAACGGTCTAGGCATTTAGCTTACCACCCGGGAAGACAGGAGCACGGACACGGATAAAAGCGGCTTCCTCAACCAGGAGGAGGTGCAGCGTGCCCTTGGCCAGATTTTTACCGCGGGCTGAGGGTTGGGTCAAGGGTTTCAGGGTGTAGACCATTTGCGGTTCAGTAGGGTTCAAGCCTTTGGGGAAGCTCCGAGCTCTTGGGTTTTATTCTATGGATGCCGAAGATTGTGGGGGCACGGGGTTCTCGAAACGGGCACGTGTTTTCACTGGTCGGACATGAGCTTTGCGCCTTGCCTCATAACACCAAACCGCTGATCCACGACACTCATCCGTCAGCGAGTCTCTTTAAGGGATGCAGAAACAACGACTTCTGGAGCCTCCCAGGAAGTTCAGGGCTGCCCAGGGGGGGTAGTAAGTCGATCAGCAGTAGGTTGTTTCAGTATCGCAACGAGGTGTCATCCTATTCAACCTCTTTGTCAAATATGCCTGGAAGTGTCGTGTTGCGGCTCCTTTCCTTGGTCTCCAGGGTTTCAAGAATCAAGACTCTGGCTTGGAGAATCCCCTACTCGCGTGTGCGTGACTGGCAGGCTTGCATGCTCCGTACGTTCTGCAGGCAAGTCTTCACACCTAAGAGTCGACTACAGCGGGCAGGGATGAGAGCCAGAGAAGGGGGGAAAATCATACATGTCTCCCGATTGACCGCTTCGCAGAATTGCCATCTGTAATGCGCTTTGTGCAAAAGCACCGACAACAACGATTAGCCTTCCTTTTATGTATCCATCTTATTCCCCTCCTCCTTCTTCTTCTGGCATTTTCTGGCACAAGACCCGGAGCCCAAACCCAGACCTAAAACGTGGAATTCTATAGTCTACAGCCCTAAATCCTGTGCTGACCTGCTCCAAACTACTCCAGAAGAGTCTGAAAACCCCAAAACCTTATGCTATTGTTAAGGTGCATTTATGACATCTCGAGCTGAAGCGAAACATCGGGCTAGGGTTGCGCGGCTTTGGGGTTCGGAAGTTCGGCATTTCAGGATCTTCGGATCTTAGGGTTTCGGGTTTTTTGGCGGGGGGGGGCGTTCCTTAATGTGATCATAGTAGAATAAACACCAAAACACTATTCAGATTATTAAGGCCCCTATATTACGTGCGGTTTAGGGCTTTGGTCTTGCTTCGAGATTCAACCCTGTTACCGCAAACTTAGGTAAGGGCCGTAATCAGTTTGAACAGGGTCTTTTATATTTTACTGCAACTATCTAGGGACTGCTTGGAGGATCATGGAACTTAGTAAGTAAGCTTATAAGTACCTTCATTGGGCTACATTTACAGGTATTTGTTTGTATAGGTACCGTTACTAAGTCACATGATCCTTTAAGTAAGACGGAACACTATTCGTAAATTTCGACCCATATAGTCGCCATAGTAACCTTCCTTCTTCTGGGGCCTGCAAAAAGCAAGTCTTTAGCAATGACTGGGACCCTTGCATTGATGATCATCTGATGACTCGGATAGGTGAAAGTGAGGTTAAAGATGAGCCGCTTCGTGTCGGTTCTGCTGCTGCGGACATCTCGCAAGACTTTAAACCGTAAGCCCTAAGCACCCGAAACCTTTATGACCCAGTTCTTGAAAGCCTAAGACTCTGCGTGCAGCCACACAGAGTGTTACAACGGTTGATGGTATAAATCCTGCATTACCTATAGTAAGGAATATACAATAATTCCCATAGTTTAGGGTCCTTAAGGTACTGCAGGATTTATACCTATAATGAGGAATATACCATAGTTTAGGGTCCTTAAGGTACTGCAGGATTTATATCACCAACCTCTTAAATTAAACCCCTAAAACCCTATGTAATACCCTAAAGATCCCTTAAAGGAGCCCCTTAAAGGTACCCTTATAGATCCCTTAAAGGAGCCCCTTATATCATCAACCGAAGGGAGGCTGCCAGTCGGTGGGGGGGTCTTATGTTGCAGGGCTTCAGGGTTTTAACGGGTCTAAAGTTCTGTGCCAGGGTTTAGGGTTAAGGGTTTGGGGCGGAGTTACACTTTTCAAGGTTTATGGTTCACGATCCTGGTCTTAAGCGTTTCCTATGCAATACTTCTGACCTTTGTGACACTTCACCGAAAGACCCCCAGACCCCTCCCAACGGCACAGAAGTCTGCAGTGTAATTCCCCTTTCTGGCCTCAGAAACTTTCAGCGTTTTGGGTTCAAGTTACCCTAAATCCAAACCCCTAAACCGAAACCCTTAACCCTGGACCCGAAGCTTGTTCGTTCCTTGGATCTTGGCTGCTCATTCGGAGGTCTTTGCGATTGCGTTTCCTCCTTCACGGGGGGCCGTGATGCAGGCGCTTTGGTGTTGGCTGGAGGGGGCCGTTTGTTCCTTGACGCTGCCTTATACTTGCCGTTGGCGGTTTCTCAATAAGGGAGTTTCCGAAAATCGGGGTACCTTATTTTGGGGTCCTTATAATCAGGATCCTACTATTTAGGGTACTATATTAGGGTCCCCTATTTTCGGAAACCCCCATCAACGGCATCCTAGTCACAGAGTTGCTTGACCCGAGGACCTGCATACAGTAAACGCCATAAAGTTGGAAACCCGATAAAGGCCAAATAGTGCTGGGATTCCCTATACATTGCTCTTAAGGATTGAGGCTATGGGGTTTCCAACTTTTGGGCTTCTGCTGTATAGGGGTTTCTAGGGTTTATAGGGTCTCCATAGTAGTTCCCTTTTTGGGATTACCTTATAGGATCCTAAACATAGACCACAAAAAGGAACTAACAATGGAGCCTATGGCTACCGAGAGAGCCCCCGATGCAGGTTTGGGCTTCTACTGTAAAAGGCTAAGGACACTCAGATTCCAACACACCGAGCCAGGGTTGATTGAAGGCTAAGGCTTGAGGGTTCAGGGGTTTAGGGTTTAGGGATTAGGGGTTAGGGTTTCGGGTTTAGGGTTTAAGGTGTAGTTCAGGGTTGAGGGTTGAGGGTTTAGGGTTTAGGGTGTAGGGTTTAGGGTTCAGGGTTCAGGGTTTGCTGCAGCAAGCTCCAGTTTAAATTTTGACCTCGTTTGTACCATCGTTCAGGATCGGCTAGTTCTGTTGGGCAAGCTTGTTGCAGGAAGGGTTTCGTGTCAAACTTGGTCAACAACGAGAAGAAGCGAGACAGTACCAAGTTGGTTATGGGATCGACAGCAGTACTTACTTCTCGCCTCAAGTTTGTGCAACTCTATCACCACTCGTTGAACCCAGCAACCACCAGGATATGGGTCGCTAGAACAATCAGCAGTCACACGGACCGCCATGGTTTCCATCGTGCCACCACAGACGCTTGCATCATGTCCTGCACCCCAAGGTGCACTTAATTCTAATCTCCAAACCCTAAACCCTAAATTCGAAGCTGCACCCATACACTCAACCCCAAAGCTTGCAAATCCACACGGCAAGGGCCGCTAGAAGACTGTTGCTTTTGCGGTAGGTTAGTGTGCTCGATTGCCGCATGAAGGGCAATAGATACAGAATACTAAGCCTCAAAACCGTGAATACCCGGGCCATGACATTCCTCAGCCCCGATAGCCCTCCACCTTCAAAACTCTAAACCCTACACACCTGCAGCCACCCTCCAAAAATCAATCCCAAACACGGCCCTAAACCTCCTCAGCCCCACTGCTTAGTAGCTGAGTAGGTATCCTCTAACCTTGTGAGGTTTATATAATCCTACCATAATTGAAAAGGTTAACCTTTTTCGGCCAAGGTACTCAGCCGCTAAGACTCTGAGTGCAAGTTGCAGGACCCCCAGCGGCTTCGAAAGTGCGGCCTCGTCTTCGTCGCCTGCGGTCTCGCTTCGTCCTTCGTGGTCCCCAGGGCTTCCGATTTCCGGGGGGGGGAAACCCTAAACCCTAAACCCTAAAGGGGCCCTTATAGGCTGACACATCATCCTTTGCGAGGAGGTTTTTTTTGTTTGGAGGGTGTTTTAAGATTAGTAGCTGAGTGGATACACTTTACACTTTTTGGGATAGTACTACCCACTTTAAAACCAAAAGTGTACACTTTTGGGGGGCTTATGAACTCAGCGACTAAGTATACTAGAGAGTTTGTGTTTGTTCGTTTGCTTAATTATCAAAGGTTTCAAAAGGTTTTAGCAGTCAGGTTTGAGGGCTGTGCACGAATGCTCTTAATAGGATGTCAGGAGTGGGGGCTTTAAGGTTTGTGATGGACACGATATGGGGTTTGGAGGTTTCGTGCCGGTTTTTTTTAAGGATTAGGGGGGATCCAGCGACAATAGGGCTATACCCTACAAATCATGGGAGCATAACCTGCCGTTGTGGAGGGTATGGGGTTACAGGTGTATTCCCATATGCATAAGTCCCGAAGCCTTAGCGTCCTAAGCAATGCACAAACTGCCTTGAGGTGTCACTCGGCGGCCTGTTTGCAAGCAGCCTCTCCAACGCCCTGCGCGGGCGGACCAGCGTGGAATGGAACTATGCAGGCAAAGATTATTGTTGTTTGTTGGTGTGTCGTTTAAACAGACAAATAGTTTCATAACACGTACCATATTTTTTTTATACATATGTGTATATGTTTATATACTATATACATACACACATCTCTCGCTGTCTCGCTTTCTCGTTATGTTTCTCTTCAGTGGATTCTTCATTTGAACATGGTTTATCAAAGGAATGTCTTAATAGGGCGTTGTTCCAGGCATGTACGAGGGATATGTTTTTAGTGCTTCATGCGCATGTCGTTTGTTCGTGGGAGGTTTCGCAGCTGGAGTTTAGGGTGGCTCAGGAACGGGACCGACATGCATTGAATGGTGTCTGGTACTTGAAATCGTCACTACCCAGAGCTTCCAAAATCCCTTAGTCAAGGAATACACCTTAAGGCACATTAGGGAGCCTACTACATATGGGTAGTTGTCAAAATTAAGGTACCCTTTTTGGGTACCTTACATATTAGGTGCCGTATTATATTAGGGACCCAAAAAGGGACCATAATTTTGACAACCACTCATATAGTTTAAAGTATATTCCTTACTGTTGAGAGTTGTGGAAGGTCTGGGTATTCGTGCACTTGCGCCCAAGCCCTCAAACCCTAAAGCTTCAACTTCCGGCCTGGGTCAATATGGGAGTTTCCGAAAATACCTTATTTGCGGTCCTTATAATAAGAGTCCTACTATTTGGGGTACTATATTGGGTTCCCCTATTTTTGGAAACCCCCATATAGAAGCCTCAAGAATTACCAAGATTATGCCTTAAGTAAGGTTCCTTATTACATTTTTAGTAGAATGGGCCCCATTATGCCTTTAGGCTTTTTTATTACATTTATACAGTAGTAGAATGGCCCCGAAACCTTATTCTAATTATTAAGGCCCTATATCACATACCCCTATCATAGATCCCTTATAGAACCCTTTATAGGAACCCGTAAAGGAGTCCTATTGGGAACCCTCTTCTAATTATTAAGGCCCCTTGTTTACCCAGCTTGGAAGTTGAAGCGTTCGAGATTTTGGGTCCCGAAAGCCTGCCTGTAACCCCAACCTTAACCCTGAATAGCCTACCTTTGTAGGGTTGTGTATTATGATTTCCTTATATTATATAAGTCCTTAAAATGGCAGGTTCTTCGGGGTGAAGGAAGCCCTGGGACTTAGCAACCTCCTTTTTTTTGGGTAGACCGACCTTGCCTTTACGATTTACAAAATGGTGGTGCAAAGTTTTGAGGGTTTTTGAAGTTTTGGGTTTAGGGGTATGGGGTTTGGGTGTTAGTTCAACCCTAAACCCTACCCTAAGGGTCCAGGTATCTCCTCAGGAGGGTCCGGAATGTCCTAGGGAGAGTCCTTGGGTCTCTTTGGGGTCTCAGATACCCTCAATTTTGAGGTTCCCCAATTTGTTAGGACCCTTAGGGTAAGCCATAATTAGAGCTCTATCGGAACCCTTCAGGATCCTCCAAGGAATCCTTTTATAGATGCCTTAAAAGAGACCTTTTTGATAATTTAAAGGGTTCCTTTAAAGGAACCCGTAAAGGAAAGCCAAGAATCGAAGTAGCTGCCCAGGCCCCAATCCTTTCGATCAGGGGCCTCTCCGTCCCTCGGCTCTGTTTAGTGCATGCTGGGAGTTCTCAGTGCTTTTTAAGGTTCCAGAAAGGGAACTACACGTATGTATTTATATATATATATATATATAGATCATAAATGCATGTACACATATCGCCACCCATATGAGCTCAAACAGGCAGTCTACGGGTATCCCCAAAAGAGCACTAATTTGGCGTTCACGGCTTGCGAGTCTTTGGAATCAAAGGGAAGCTTTGACTGACACAGCATCAAGCCCTGCGTAAGTAGCAAGTTGCTACTCCCCGAGCCCAGTATACACCCATGTAGACATATGATGTAAGGCATCTTCTTCGTGAATCTAGGATCTGAACCCTACACAGCCTTTGTTAATGCTTTTCCATGGGACATCTCATTAGCATTACAATATACCATGCCCCGAAGCCCTACTTTAATCATTAGGGCCGGCCCGCATCTTTGCTACTCAATTGCAGCGTATACAGTCCTTCGGCGACTACTGAATGGCTCAGGGTTTAGGGTTCAACCCCCTCTAAACCCTAAACCCTGAGCCCTGAAAGAACCGACAAAGGCAGCTCCCCGAAAAGTCTCATCACGCCGCGGCTGTTCCGTACATCCTCCTGCACATCACATGACATCCTTCCCTAAACCCTAAACCCTAAACCCTAACCACTAAACCCAAAACCCTAACCCCTAAACCCAAAACCCTAAACCCTAAACCTGGTCACATGACATCCTACATTCTTGGTTCAGGCTTTGGGTTCAGGGCGGCTTAGGGTCATGGGTATATTGGAGGCTTTTAGGGTTTGGGGTTTAGGGTTTAGGGTTTAGGGAATAGGGAATAGGGTCATGGGTATATTGGAGGCTTTTAGGGTTTGGGGGTTAGGGTTTAGGGTTTAGGGAATAGGGTCATGGGTATATTGGAGGCTTGTAGCCGTAGGGGAACGGACTCAAACATGCAAACGGACTCAAACATGCAACAGTTGCTCCACTTTCTGCCTGGCTCTACAGCATTTTCGAGCTGTCATGTATGGTCCATGTTTGGAGGCGCGTTAGCTTACTTCGTTTATTCTGGACCCACCATCTTTACGCTATTCCACATCCTCCTGCAGCCTGCAACCGAAGCACCCGAGAGATCTGCTCTCCGAAACCCAAAAGAGCACCCTCCGACATCCGAAGTCCCAAACCTATGAGCTTTGGGCAAACCCCAAACTTAAAGGCCCATACACCCTCGAAATCCTACAAAGCCGATTGACCCTACGAGCCCCTGCAGTGCTCAAATCCTATAATAAGCCTTTTCAGCCTTTGCAAACCTTACCAAGCCCAAACCCGACAAACCCTCAACTTAACCTCCGGCACCCCCAGGCAACCTCGAAAACCCTAAGCTCTGAACCCCTAAACCCTAAGCTCTAAACCCCTAAACCCAAAACCCCAAGGAACCTCAAAAGCACTCCCAGGCAACCTCGAACAGATTCTGGGCCCTCTCAGTGCAGCGTGGCTGGTGCCCGTTGTGGCCCCCGAGGACTTGGGTTCACGATTGGGGACTAGGATTTAGGATTCATTTACAGGGCCCGAATATGGAAGTTGTAGGGTTCTTATTTGCAACCCAGATATAGAATTTTTAGCGACACTTCAGACAAGGTTTCGGTAGTTTAAGGTAGTGCCGTGTCTTTTTCCTTGGAAGAACAACCCTCATTTAACCGTTGTCTTGGCTCTCCAGACAATCATTTAGAGCTGAATATTGGGAGTACCAATACTATTCCTCAAAGCTCCTTGCTGATTATATATTATAGAACCTTTTTACAAACCTGAAAGGAAGCCTCATTCAGAGCTTATCTCCTCAGGGGAGTACACTATTGCCACCGGCATGGAGATCAGGGTGTGGGCACCTCAAGAAGCTCGTAGAACATGCATCCCTGCACCTATACTAAACGGAACAGCCCCAAGCCCCAAGCTCTAACTAGGTCGCCCAGTGGGCCCTTTTCCCCTTTTTCTGGTCTTAGGTTCCTTGTAAAACTACCCAATATCAAAAAGGGAGCCCTTTTTATTCCTAGATTACTGGGCATCCTAAACCCTAAGCCCTAAATCCTAAACCCTAAACCCTGGTAGTGGTGGTGAATCCCCCTTCACAGTGCCAGTGTCCTACTCCCTCAACCGTACCGGTAGTCGTAAGACCTGCAGGTCGAAAAGACACGGGGGTTCAAAAAAAAACCTAAACCCTAAACCCTAAAGCCTAAAACCTAAACCCTAAACCCTAAATCCTAAACCCTAAATCCTAAACCCTAAACCCTAAACCCTACCACACTAAGCCTTCAGACCGCAGAGGCCTGGGTCAAAGTTTGGCCATGTTCGGCTTTTGGCTCACAGCACTCTTGGAACCCAGCTACCCTGGTTTAGGGTTTATAGGATTTAGGGTTTAGGGTTTATAGGATTTAGGGTTTAGGGTTTTGGGGTTCCTTAACCTGCAAGCACCTAATAAAGTCTTAGACTGTTATTACCCTAAGGGTCCATGTACCCAAATGGTATACACTTTGGCCTTAAAGTACTCCCTATGTAGGTACATTGGGCCCAAGGCATATACTATTCGGCTACATGGACCCTCAAACCCTAAACCCTATAGACCCCTTATAGATCCCTTAAAGTAATCCTTAAAGAGGGTTAGCTAAGCCCGAACCCCTAAACCCCAAGACCATCCTCATCCCCTCGACCACCAAACCCGTCCTGGCAATCTCTACGGCTCCAGGTACCTACAGCAAACGCCCAAAAGTTGGAAACCCAAGTAGCCTCAATCCTTAAGAGTAGTGTATAGGGAATTCCAGCACTATTTGGCCTTAATCCGGGTTCCAACTTTATGGGGTTTACTGTAAAAAGATAAACCCTAAACACTAAGGCTCCAGGTACCTGACATAGTAGGTTAAACCCGAAACCCTAAGGCTCCAGGTACCTGAAATAGTAGGTTAATCATGCAATGCAACCCATTATCCCATTATTTGGGTAGCTAGGGGCCTAAATAATTACCTATACTATCTTGGGGGTTCCTCATTATAATTATAGTATACTGGGCCCCAAAACCCTATTCTAATTGTTAAGGCCCCTATATTAAACCCGTTTATAGTACTCCTTACAGACCCCTTTAAAAGGAACCCTTTAAAGGGAGCCCTATTCCAATTTGGAGTCCTGGGGAATGGCCGTGTTGCTGCGCATCCTGCGCATCTCCGGGGAAGAGGTTCTTGCCCTGACGGCAGAAGCTTGTTTGAAGCTGATTCTTAGGGACGGCTCAGGGTTATAGTTTAGACTGGTGAGAGAGAGAGAGAGAGAGAGCGAGCAATAATAATAAGCAATTTGTTGAGTCTTGAAGTTGTCCTCACGCCCAAAACCGTGAACTTCAAGTCGTAAATCCTCAACCTCAACCCCTAACCCTAAATCCTACACCCTAATTTCTGAACCTAAACCCTAAGCCCTTAATCTTAATCCTGAACTCTAGACCTTCATTAGCCGAAAACTCTTGAGCTCAAGTGCTACTCCTGCCGAGAAGAGAAAGTAGAGTTTACATTCCACACTGTCAGCTCCAGTTCCTAAACTGGGCTGAAACAACTTCGCTGCGTGGTTTTCACATTTGTCTGGAGAACGAGTACAGTCCCTAAAGGTCCATGTGCTCATATACTGTAGTATATACTTAGGCCTCAAAGTAGTCCCTATGTAGATAGTTTAGGGTTAATTATGTATGCTTAGGGAGTAGTACGTCTTGCTTTAGCAGATTTACATAGATCAGCTCTGGCTCCAAAGCGCTAGATGGGAGTTTCCGAAAATCAGGGGTTACCTTAGGATTCCTATCAAGGGTTACTATAAGGGTACTATAAGGGTCCCGTTAAAGGGGTCTATGAGGGTTTCAAGTTTCAGAAACTTCGGGGTACCTTATTTTGGGGTCCTTAAGGATCCTTCTATTTAGGGGTTGATCAAAATTATGGGCCCCTTTTGGTCCCCTAGACTATAAGGAATATACTAGAATACAGACCCCAAAAGGGCCCATTCTTCTGATCAACCCCCATTTAGGGTACTATATTAGGGTCCCCTACAGTATTTTCAGAAACTCCCAGATGGCGGCTCGAAGATTTCCCTCTGTTTTCTCCACAAGAAGAGAAGCTGCCCGAAGATTCCCTTAGGCAATTACCCATGTTGTCAAAAGTAGGTTCAGGGTGTAAGGGTACCTTTTGATTTGGCAGCTTTTACGCTTCTAATAATTGGATTTCGATATTGAAAGTTCGACTTTCCAAAGTTATGGTGGTCTACTTAAGCAAACTTCCCATGCCAGCACTTTGGACCCTTTGGAACATAGTGCTCTGACGACTTAGGCTTGGTTACTGCTGCTACTCTGCAACAGTTGGATAGCATTTGTAGTATGTAATTATACAAAGCCCTTATATGACTCCTAGTATAGACTGTTACATGGTGTGGGCAGTACCCAAGCCTTTTACGCGATCCGAGAATCTGAGATCCCCAGTTCTTGAGGATGAGATAGACGAGCTCTGGAATACCTTTGGAACGACAGTCAAAGCATTGAAGCATCTTTTGCTTCAGCTACCGTCAATGCAAGGCGGTCGGGACTTTTTTGGGTGTTGGGCGCAGGATGTGCCGTTTCTGGGGTCTTTACTGCGGGTCTCATAAAAACCTCCTGCGTAATGAGTACATTTTGGAGGGATACGTACCCAACGGGTGGTAGCACTTCGCAATATATAGAAGCTAGTCATGGGAGCCCGACTTTCTACTATGTATCCGGACCGCAAACCCGCAACTAAAACCGAAATGTGGAACGTGTTGTCGGAACCCTTAGATACACAACTTCCGAAATAGTAGGGTCCCCAAGCAAGAATATGAACCGGGCTAAAGCCAGTTCAATTCCTTTGCACCCAACACCTCAAACCCCAAATCCTGAACCCTGCATTCCGAACCCTAAACCCCAAACTCCGAACCCTAAACCCTAAACCCCTTAAACCCTAAACCCTAAACCCCAAAAACCCAAATCCACGAGCCGCCAGGCCTATCACATCATCGGCTTCGGTTGGTTCGAGATGGGGAAGTCATGTCGGACCGTCGTCGTCTTTTGGGGTTCAGGGTTTGACCAGGGCTTCAGGTTGAATATGATTTAGGGTTTCGGGGATCAGCATTTTTAGGGCTTAGGGGCTTAGCGTCTTTGGGATCAGCACTTTAGGGCGTAGGGTTTAGGTCTTTGGGGATCAGCACTTTAGGGCGTAGGGTTTCGGGGTTTGGGGTTTAGGGTTTTAGCCTTTAGGGCTGAACTGAATAGGGTTTATGAACCAAGAAGGTCCATGTGTACTAGCATTACGCAAGTAGGTCCCATAAGTCATAACAAGGATGGTCTTTCGGGACCTAGTTCCAGAATCGTAGTATACATGTATGTATGCACCCTTTGGGGAACACGTCCAGGGTTTATAATGTATGATAAGGCTTGGGAAATCGGTGGCTCTGGGTGTAGGATTTTAGAGCTTATAGGAATTGACATACGACTTTTTTTTGGCTAAAGCCCTGAAGCCCCACTGCCCCCACACCGGAAACCCTATAAACCCTAAACTCTGAAACACTACATGGGCAGTCATAAGTGCAGTTATAAGTCCCCTTATGTGGGTTATAATTATAGTTACCCTACTTCTAAGCCCACTTATAACTACCCCTGAACCGAGTAGACCCTAAACCCTATACCCTTCTAATCCCCATACATCCCTTTGAAGGGACCCTTTTAAAGGAACCCTTATAACTACCCCTGAACCTCCAAGTAGGCCCTAAACCCTATACCCTTAAAGAATTCCTAAAGATCCCTTTAAAGGGACCCTTAAAGGAACCCTTATAACTACCAAAAAACCTCCAAGTACGAAAGTTTTTTCCCAGAAACCTGCGAGGACGATTTGGACTGGGGGGCAAATCTTGGCCTGGGGTCTCTGAAGCTGGACCTTGTCGTCCTCGACACTTTCTTTCCCAAAGGGTCCTTTAAAGGACCCAAGAATGAGGTACTCGGTTTTAGGATAGTAGTTAGGAGTGTGGGATCTAAGATGATCTAAAGTTTATAGGCTTTAGGGTTTCGGGTGTTGTTGATATAGGGGCCTTAATGATTTGAACAGGGCTTCGGGATATTTTCATAGTACCATCAAAGTAAAGACTCCTGTCACATTGGTTTGGAGTTTGGGTACTCCCCCCTTACCGTAACAGTTTATGAAGGGCTATATACTGTTAAGGGCCTCATATATCTTCACTATAAGTATGATGGAACAGCTGCTGAGTGGGGGCAGTATCCAATTTAGAGTGTAGGATCTAAGATGATCTAAGGTTGATGGTAGGGTTTAGGATATGGGTTTTAGGGGCCTTGATTTTTAGGGGCCTTCATGATTGGGGAATATGGCTTCGGGACATTTTATGGTGCCATTAAAAGTAAAGTAAAGAGCCCTGAGGAACAAGATTGTTTAGTCGTCCTCGACTCTTCGTTACATGAGCTGTTGACGGGGCTGAGGGCTTTGGCTGTATAGGGTCTGGGATTTAGAGTTTGGGGTCCTCGACTCTTGTTACATCACAGCCGCTGTTGAAGAGTGTTTAGGGATTCGGATTTACCAGTTTAGGTCTACCCTAAGGCCCCTGCTTGGAGGTTCATGATTCATTCATGATTCGTGGGTAGTTATATGTGAAAAGTGGAGTTATAAGTAAGGTATAACCACTCTTATAACCCATATGTTGGGACTTATAACTCCACTTACAACCAATTGCTTCGAGCATGCCTTGGCAGCGGGTTTGGCAACCCATCATGCGCGCTCCTGCAGGCCTGGGAAGCCCAAGTAGCGCGCTGCTTTGGTTGTAGCCTTGAGTTGACAGGTGGAGCGAGAGAAACCTTAAGCCGTAAAGTCTAAACCCAAAGCCCTCGACCCTAAACCCTAAACCCACACTGAGGGGCCTCAGGGTAGGGTTTGGGGTTTCGCTGCGTTCAATCCCGGCGGCTGCGCGAATGTCAAAGGCTCAAGAAGGAGCTTGGCGCTGCGATTCTCGAAATCCCGCCGTTCAGGGTTTGGGGTTTGAAGTTTTGGGTTTTAGGGTTAAAGGTTCTAGGGCTTCAGGGTTTTAGGGTTTAGGGTTTTAGCATTAGAGTTTCAGGGGGCTTGGACCTTTATGTTGGCTAGTGTGTGCTTGTGGGGGAGGCTACACAGTGGTTTAAGACTCGAAAAACCAGACTTTTAGCCTGACAACTCAACCCTATTTACGCTACCCAATAAAGTATCTAGCCTAAATGAGAGGCTTTCGCTTCTGTGGCAGTTAGCTGCCCAGCAAACACAAACCCCGAACGATCACTCAAACAAGAACATAGACCTGAAAGAGTCTGAAAGTCTTTGAAATCTGTCCCGAAATGTCCAAGTACTCCCTGTTATAGGACTTTGAATCCATTTTGGGTATCAAAACCATAAATGAGGACTACTTGCACCCTTAGCGTGTGAAACAGAAACATCAAACACTACAACAGCCCACTCAAGGACTTCGTGGAGTTGACCTGTGATCAGAGCGTGCACTTTGCCGAAGCCGTTCAAGAAGGCTCAGCCCAGCGTGCAAGCTTTGAAGGTTCAGGGTTTCGGCTGCGCTCAAGCATGTGTCGACTTGAAGGGCGTGGTGACTTAGGCTGCCGAAAGCATCCAAGTACCAGCATGGTAGTCATTTTACTCCTGAGTGAAAGCATGTACTATCCATGTATTGGTAGTTAGACTCCGAGGGTCTTCGGAGGCCTTGCTTTCTGTAAATCTTCATGATTTCGCAGCTTCAGCGTCAGAAGCACCGCCAGGCAGAGATGACGAAGTGGAAGAGCTACTGCACATGCCGGCTGATCCCAACATTGACGCTAGTCGGCATTCAAACAAAAGCTGTTCGGTAGAAGGTGGTAGAAACATGAATGGGTAAACAGACACACTTGAAATTGCAAGAAACCGTAGCCATATATATATATATATTTATATATATATATATGCACAAAGCTCAAGCAGAGAAGCGGAAAACTAAACACAAAGCCTAATGAACAGCCCAGGACTATGTTACTGCCTTCAATACTCCACCGCTTCTGTGGCAAGCAGCCTCCAGATGCCTTCTGGAAACAGCTGGAATTTTGTTGGAAGCAAGAGCCAACGTGAATGAGGGCGATCCGTTCCCGGCTCTTGTTTAGAACTAAAGCCCGGGGATTTAGTGAACAATATGTCTTAAAGTTCATGGCAACTTGAACAATCCAGCACGAGAGCCAAGGTTCAATTGCACACCGTTGTGTGCAGCTGTGACATACCACGGAGACTGGGACATGATACAACTGCTGATCAAAGCTGATGCTGATATTCTACTTGGAGATGATTTCGGTCGCACTGCCTTGTGGTGTGCTGCAAATCACGGCCGGAGTTTCAGCAAACGAGGTTTTGGGTTGAGAGTTAAGGTTTTAGGGTTCAGGGCCGTTGTGGCCTTGAGAGTGGGCGCTCTGTTGGAGAAAGTCGAACCCGAATGATCAATTCCGTTTAACCCAGTTAGGTGTTTGTTCCATCAAGTTTTTTTAACCCGAGTCCTTTTACAACCCCTCACCACGAAGCCCCCAACCTCGCAACCTCAGTGAACCCTAAGTTCGAAACCCCAAAACATACATTTTCGACCCTGTATAGACGAGGTATAGATCCCGTTGAAGAAACCCTTCAAATGTTAAAGGAACCCTGTAAAAGGAACCCTTTAATAGGAACCTCTTTCACAAAAACCTTTTCAAAGGAACCCCTTTAAAAGGATGCCTTCAAGGAGCCTTAAAACCTTTGAAAGGAGCTTTTAGGTCCCGTATAGAACTCTTTTTGGTCACTTAAAGGAACCCTTTAAAGGAACCCTTCAAGAAATCCTTTACAAGGAGCCCCTTCAAAGGACCATTACAGAGACCCTTAAATAGAACCCTCAAAGGGACCCTTATATAGAACCTTTAAAGGGGCCCTTATAGAGAACCCTTCAAGGAGCTTCTTTTCAAAGGACACCTAAACCCTAAACCCTAAACCATCCCAAAAGGTCGTGTTCGGATCGCGGAGCTGCTGATCCTTCTGGGTGCCGATCCCAGGAAGGTGCCCACCCTCCGGTTTGGGATTTGGGGTTTAAGGTTTAGGGGTTCAGGGTTTAGGGTGTAGGGTTTAGGGGTTTAGGGCTTAGGGTTTAGGGTTTGGGGGTTTTGGAGTTTGACTCTAGGGCTCTAAGGACTCATATATTAAGGCTTTTGGGCCCAAAGACCATACTATGTAAGGCTTTTGGGCTATTTTGGTGCCCAACTTCGGGGCCTTAATACCGTTTAGGGTTTTGGTATAATATAGGGTTTAGGATTTTGGTATGGGGTTTAGGTTTTGGTATAGGGTTTACGGTTTTGGTATAGGGTTTAGGGCCATAATAATGACAAAACTATTCTTCGAAGTTCCTCAAAGCTTTTTTTTAGGGCCGTATATGGCTTTAGAGTTTAGAGTTCCTTTTATTGGTTTTTATAGGGCCTTATATTATGGTTTTATAGCGGCCTAGATCATGGCAGTATCCCTTCGTGTTCGTTAACATTGTATACCTGGAGACTCCAATATCCCTTAAATAAGGAATATTCCTAAATTATTGTGTATATTCATTAATTAAGGGATATGGGAATCTCTGAGTACACAATATGGCCTCAATGATCGTGTGGTTTTCGTCGGGCTCTAGGTTCTTTTCATTTTACTATAACTTAATACGAAAGCTGTGCTTTTTTGAGGTCCTCCAAGGGCATATGCATGAGACCTTGCCATGGGGTTTGGGGTTTAGATGTTTAGGGTTTACGGGTTTGGGTTTAGGGTTCTAGGCTTTGGAGTATGGGCAGCGGTGCTTGGTGTTGGCAGCACAGAGCAGAGAGAAGGCGGCGAGTGCCAGCGGCCAGTCACCGTTGGCCGTGGCGTGTGAGAGGCGTCTTGGTGATGCACAGCGATTGCTCAACTCCTTTGTTAAGCCTTTGCCTGAAATCACATTCCGGACATCTCCACGTTTGATTGCAAGTTTTGGGATTCTCTGGCTACCTTGAGACGTGCCAGCTTACTGTTTAGGATCCAGGCATATCCAGGGTGTCATCAGGGCTTTGGGGAATGTTGCTGTTTCATAAAAATATGGTTCTGACCTCCACCTATCTACTACGGCTGATGGACAAAATCCTGCATTACCCATTATAAGGAATATACCATAATTCCCATAGTTTAGGGTCCTTAGGGTCATGCAGGATTTTGTCCATCAGCCGTATCTGTCTGTCGATCTTTCTAAAAAGCTGTCTATCTATATGCTTGTTTGCATACGTACAGACTAAGTCAGCTATAAGTCCCTTGGTTGGGGTTAGAAGTCTTTGGAAGTATACTTACCTCATATACAACCCTAGTTGCTAACTCCGATGATCTTCTATGCACATCCTAAACCCCTAAGCCCTAATCGATCCCTTATTGAACCCTTATGGATCCCTTGCAAGCCCAGGCAACAGTGGGACTTCGTGAAATTCCTGCTGCTTCCGCAGCTGTCGCTGCAGGAGGCAGTGGATGTCAACGAGGCAGACACTTCGGGCAACACCCCTTTGTGGCTTGGTCATGCAAAGTACGATTTAGCGTTTCGGGTTTAGGGGTACTGACTTCAACGCGATTGTGATTTGCCGGTGCCGACTAAAAGTTGTAGAGCTGAGCTATGGGGTTACATAGGACTGTTGATTGCATGCTTTTTGATTGCGCAGTTCTGTTTTGGGTATGCTGCGTAGTAGTCCAGGTTTTTGGATTTGGGGAGTTTCAGCTCCTGCGCCACCAAAATTAAAAGTGCTTCTGCACTGAGACCTTAAGCCTCTGAAACACTAAACCCCGTGAGCTCTACCTCCGAACCCAAAATCCTGTTCTCATTATCAAGGTTCTTTTATATTTAACCCCCAACCCTAAATCCCTTCCTGCTAGAACCCCGTAAAGGAGAATCCAACATCCTAAGGTGGTATGCGGCGCAGAATGGCGGGTTTTCGATTGCCAACCTACTGCTGTTTGCTGGCGCCGACAAGGATCGAGGGAACTCCTGTGGCCAGACCCCTCTTTGGATTGCCGTCGCTGGGCCATGCTGGGCCATTAGGGTTTAGGATTTAGGGTTCAGGGTGTATAGCTTATAGAAGCTACTGTTTGTTTCGGTTCTGCGGTTGATCTTTTGTGGCTTCAGTTTTTAACCCCGAAACGCCCGAAACCCTAACCCCCTAAGCCCGAACCCTTAAACCCCCAACCCTAAACCCTAAACCCAAACCTTTCTTGCACCCGTTATGCGCCATTTCTACATTGGAGGATCCTGGGACTGAGTAAGTCAGACGAAGAGTCCCGTAATTGGGGAGCCTTAAGTAGTAAGTTACAAGTATACTTAGCTTATAACCCTACTGTTGATGGACAAAATCCTGCATTACCCATTATAAGGAATATACCATAATTCCCATAGTTTAGAGTCCTTATGGTCATGCAGGGTTTTGTCCATCAACAGTAGTTACTAAGTCCCCCTTTCAGACCCTCGTTTTTTGAAAGGAAACCAATTGGGCATGTTCTATTCCCAGGCCCGGGAGGGGCACCTAAGCATTGTGCAACTGCTGGTGCTGGCTGGTGCTGATCGGGACCGCGAAGATACTGGGACAGCCGAAAGCCCTAAAGTTCTAAAGCCTAAAGGCTTTAGGATTTACGGTTCCTTAGGGATTTATAGCTTAATGGGTTGGATTTAGATTATCGGGTTTTGGGTCTGGTGTTTAGGCTTACGGCTTCGGGGTTGGAGCTTCGGGCTTAGGTTAACGGTGTTGGCTTCTGGGTTTAGCTTTTCCTTTTGAAACCTTAAGGGTGCAACGGCTTCAAAGCCTAGTTCAGATTTTGTCCCCAAAGGACATCCGGTTTAGGACAATTTGCGGCCAAACACAATATACTTGTACTTGCTGACTACTACGTTACTCCAGGAATCATTGTGGAGTGCTCGCAACCAGACAGTTAGTGTTTCTGCTTCTACTACTATTACGACTACTAGTTCTATTTTAATGCAATGTTTGTCGCTTATCTCCTTGATTACTCCGCGACCCAGGATAAAGAAGGGTTCGCCTCCCCAGCGGAGGTAGCTGAAAAGGAGGGCCATGTGGACATAGCGCAGCTTCTCCGAACGTGGCAGCGAGATCAATAAAAGATGCAGGTCTTCGGGTTGCAAGAGCGCACTGGTCATTGCGTGTTCAGGGCATACACGTTAGCATACAGGCTCTAATTAAATTTACAGGGTCTAGGTCGCCAACCATTCTTGCTCCACGGGTGCAATATAGGTGTCGGAACCATTGATCGTCAGTCTGTGATTGCAGTATAGCATATTAGTATACCTAATATACTCCACAACCCCATTCCAGGTTTGCGCAGGCCCCTATAGTAGCTTTCTCCTTGGTAGGGTTGAATTCCTAAGCTTGAGCATCGTCTGCTTGAGCGGCACTCGGATGCAGGGTTTGGATTGTGGCGGTTTGGGGTTTAGGGTTTCATTAGGGCTCGTGCCGGGGCCTAAACCCTAAACCGTGTTTAGCACCGGAGCCCTTGACATGGCAATACTTCGGGACCGTTAACCTTACCCTAACCCATGCATACGAAGAAATCATGATAAGGAACCTTTAAAAGGCAGGTATTTTGGGGGTCCAGGTCCCTAAACCCCCAAACCCTAAACCCCTAAACCCCTAAACCCTAAACCCCTAAACCCCTAAACACCTAAACCCTAAACCCTAAACCCCTAAACCCTAAACCCCTAAACCCCTAAACCCCTAAACCCTAAACCCTAAACCCCTAAACCCTAAACCCTAAACCCCTAAACCCTAAACCCTAAACCCTAAACTAAACCCCTAAACCCTAAACCTCTAAACCCCTAAACCCTAAACCCTGGAGCAGGCCTTACCCTTAAACCCTTTCACCAAGCCTAAGCCAGAACTCCACACTCAGACCTCTTAACTGCCCTCGAGTGAGGAGAAAATGCAACGTTAAGAGCCCGCATTTTGGACTGGGCTTTGGAGTATCATACTTTAAAGCTTTTTTTCTTAAAGGAACCATTATGAAATACAAGTTTATACTTTTTTCTCCCTGGTTACTTAAAAGCCCAGTTGAGGACCAGATTTTTTTGAACGACGTAGGGTTTAGAGTCAAGGTTTATATAGTTTTAGGCTTCAGGATTCAGGGGCACCTTGGAGGTTTTGGTACAGCTGTAAAAGGGCCGGCACCTACACCCGGACCGCGCGAGAAAAAGAAGCATACTAAATCCTGAATACAGAGGTCTTAAGAATTACGATAATGAGCCCCCAAGCCCTATTCTAATTGTTAAGGCCCCTATATTATCCCCACGCAGGTGCCCTAACATAGATCCTCCTGTTGCCGTAAGGCCTACATTCCATACCCTTAAGCTTTTGTAGAAGCTTCGAGATTCTAAACCCCCTCACCGGGCCTATGAAATTTGCCCTTATAGGACCCTATGAAATCCCTATGAGCGCCTCGCTGAAATGATGATGTACCAGCCCTGCATACATGTTTGGAACAAGCTCTCAATATCAGCAATCGTAATCATAACAATAATCGTGGCAACAGCAAGACAGACTACGAAAGCACCCTAAACGGCCCTAAACCCTAAAACCGGAAGCGCGCAGGATCTGCCTGGTGATGTGAGCAGCGGTTTCACCTATCCCGCTCGGGAGTGTGAGCGCCATTTGGAGCCCTGAAAGAAAATGAGCACACTCAGGGAGTTTACGGCAGTCTTATCAGGGTGCTAGTCCTAGGATGTTATAGGCATTTTGGGCTTAGGAGAATAGGGTTCTATCACGGAGTTATAGGCTGTTAAACCCTCAACCTTGAAACCGAAACTGTGAAGCTTTGAATGTTACTTTACTAGATTTAGAGTCTCTTCGAGGGTCTTATAAGACCTCTGTACTTGGAGGATCAGGGGACTTAGTAAGTAAGGTTATAAGTCCCCTAATTGGGGTTATAAGTAATTATAAGTATAGTTACCTTATTTATAACCCTAGTTACTAAGTCCCATGATCCTTTNAGGATCAGGGGACTTAGTAAGTAAGGTTATAAGTCCCCTAATTGGGGTTATAAGTAATTATAAGTATAGTTACCTTATTTATAACCCTAGTTACTAAGTCCCATGATCCTTTAAGTAAACCTCAAAGTCCTTAAGCCCCAAAAGCCCCAACCCCAAAACAACCCGCATGCCACAGGCGTCTGTCTGTGGAAGCCCCAGTGGGTGCCACGCTGGTGGATGTGGCGAAGGTGGCGGCTGTGCACCAACGATGCTAAACTTTCGGCTAAATTTAAACCCTAGAGGGTTTGCAGGGCTTAGAGTAAAAGCCAGAGCCGAGCTGTCTACTAACCAGATATAGATAAGAACCCCCCTTATGACGGGTAGGTGCTGATGACATCTGATGACCCTGAACCCTAGAACAAAAAGACGGGCACGCCTGCAAAGATTCGCTCTCGCTACATACGTAATCCGTTTATGACACTATTACAGAACCCTGAACCGTATCGGCTGTGGGGCTTAGGGCTTCGAAGTTGCGTTTAAGCGTGTTCGGAAGGCTTCAGGAATTGACTGTTGTGTTCGAAGCTTTCGGCATAGCAGATCGATACAAGGTATAATTATTATAAACTTCCGTAACCTGCTCGTATTGTAGGGCTCCGACACTCTAAGCAAACATGGCTTACGATAGTCTGGTGCAGGGCTTACGGTTTCCTGAATCATCTGATTCGCATCTGCATCATCACTGCATCCTAACCTTTTGCCTTGAACTCAAGTCTGGAAACCTGCCGCCCTAATCCATCAACCGTGAACTCTGAATCCTGAAATCAAAACCCCCGTATATCCCTTATCAAACTCTAAAAGCCCTAAACCCTCAACCGACAGCATTTGGGTCGAGCTTGCTTCTCTCTTTGCTTTGGTCACTGCGTTGAGCTCGCCTCTGCCGCCAGCATGCCGACACTTGGGTTCGTGATAAGGTTAAAAGGGGACATAACCAACAGTATCCAGCGAAACACCGGGGTGCACCCTTTAAACCCCATGCCCTAAAACGTTTTTGCTTAAAGCCGGCGTACCTGGGTGCCAGCCCTGCCGCAGGAGCATGGCGTTGACATCCATGCGGCCTGCGGGCAAAAGCTGCAGGTGACCGGTTTGTGTCAGGGTTGCCTCCCTAAGCCCTAAACCCGTAAACCCGAAACCGGGATTTTGGGGTCTAGGGAAAGCTCAGGGCTTAGGGGAGAAGGGTTCGGAGTGTATAGTTAGGTGTTCAGATATCCATTCGGCGGGTCGGTAGAGGTCTCGGATTTAATTAAGGTTCTTCACACATGGTGGTGGACGAGAATTCCAACGGGTCGCCATCTAGGTAAGTTTTCTAAGTAGCACTCAGGATGAGTTTCCTGACACGGGGCAGCCTAGCTGTGTGATCGCACAGGCATGCATAGATAGGCGATATTACAGCTGGATGCAAAATGCATCCTTTCGCCGAAACATTCTACACCTGTACACACACAAGCCATGCACAAGCCAGCAGGCGCGTCTAGATGGGTCGACTGATACATAGAGAGGTCGATACACGAAAAAGGTCTATCTTCCTGCTCATTGGTTATGTTATGCTGATCAAACTGCCTTAAAACCATAACCCTACTTGGAGGATCATGGGACTTAGCAAGCAAGGTTACAAGCCCCTTATTTGGGGGTTATAAGTTATTGTAGGTGTAGTTACCTTCTTTATATTCTTATAGCACCCAACCCGAGCACAAGTAGCTTTGCTTTGTCACCTGCTTGCTCCGCGAACCGCAATCCCCCGACACGAAAGTCTCCGAAGTTCGCTTGCCAACCACTGCGCCACCCCGCAAAACTCAAATGTACAGTTAAAAGCTCTATATGGGAGTTTCCGAAAATAGGGGACCCTAATATGGCACCCTAAATACTAAAATCCGTATTATAAGGATCCCCAAATAAGGTACCCCTAATTCCCAAAAACTCCCATATCGCAGCCCCCAGCCCCAAAATCTGGCGCCCGCGTCAAACCCTGAAGACTTGTTTGTTCAAAGCAGCCTCTGAAAAGCAGTTAACTAGATCTCCAAGAAGCCTACCACCCGTAGCCCCAAACTCCTAAACCCTAAAAATCCGCTTCGCAGTGCGCCACCTGCCACCTGATTCCTTAAACCCTATGGACCCCATAGACCCTGTACCCCCCCTAAGACCCCTAAGCCCCAAACCCTATAAATCCCAAAGCCCCGTTCCCAGTGCGCCACCCGCCAATTCATTTCCTAAACCCCTAAAGCCCTAAACCCTATAAACCCGAACGGCCTATTTAACAGCCTGTACCTGTGACCCCAAACCCTACAAAATAGTAGGTTATGACCCCTTAATTAGAGGGTAGCACCCTTAAAACGGTAGGTTTTTGGATCCCCAGGTAAGCCCTCTTAGCCCCAACCTTGCTTCCCAGTGCGCCACCTGCCACCTGATTCCCGAAACCCTGAAGCCTGGACCCCTACAAACCCTAACAGCCGAAAAAACCTAAAGACCCGCTTCCCTGTGCGCCACCTGCCACTGTAGGCCCTAGACCCCAAACTTCCCGGTGCGCCACCTGACACTTGATTCATTAAACCCTAATAACATAAACCCTAACAGAATACAAACCTTATCAGCTTGTAAGCCCTATAAACCCCAAAATCCGCTTCCCAGTGCGCCACCTGCCACCTGATTCCCCCTAAACCCCTAAACCCTAGCCCTGTTCCCAGTGCGCCACCTGCCACCTGATTCCCTAAACCCTAGAAACCCTATAATCCCGAGAATCCCTAAACCACCTGAGCCCGAAAAGCCCTTTAAAAATAAAAATCCGTTTCCCAGTGCGCCACCTGCCACCTGATCCTGGAGAAGCCCTTCTTTGACCGCCTGTCAGGGCCTGGCGTCCGGGAGGACGGGGCGGTTTTCTCGGGGGTGGGNGGCTTTTCGAGCTGAGGCTTTCTATGGCTTTTGACATTTATGGTCTAGAGTACAGGGTTTGAGGGCTTTGGGGCATCAGTTGTTCAGGGCTGTTTAGGGTTTAGGGTTTAGGGAATAAAGGTTGAGGGGTGTAGGGATTTTTAGGGTCCAGGGTTTATGGGTTTAGTGATTAGGGTTTAGTGTGCGTTGTTTTTGCTTTTTGTGCGGTGTCTTATGGGGTTTGTAGGGTAGGCCTACAGTGTTCCGGGGTTGAGGCTTGTTGGTTGCTTTAATGAATTTTTGCTTCAGTTAGGCAGCCACCTTGCTCATGACCAAGGAATTGTATATAATTTGGCGGTATGTGGTAGTGATGGTGGTCGCTCGTGTCTCTGTCGCGATCATGTTCACGTCCAGCTCCGTTGCCGCCACCGTCACCATCGCCATCTGCTACCATCGCCATGAACTAAGGTATCATCTGTAGCTTCGTCACCCCTCTCTACCACACTTACAGTCATAGTCAAAGTTAGAGATGACCACAACTCATCATCATCGTCCTCACCATCACCAGCACCATCCTCATCATCGCCATCACCATCATCCCCCAGCATTAGTATCTTGAACAACAACAGCTACAACATCATCATCGTCGTCGTCGCGTCACCACCACAGGTATCATCAATGTTGCCGTCTTCATCATCACTACCATCATCATTGGCATGTCCGTTTTCGTCACAAGCCTGCTCGCTCAACACAGAACCTGACGCTTTTGTCAGGAAGACCTTCTCGACTCCACTTACACGCTTACAGACACTTCGCGATTGGGCTGCCAGGCATTGGTGGCCAGCTTACTCTAAACCCTACGACCTACCCTCGGCAGTGTGCTAAGGAACGCGGTACGATGCAGGGAGTGCTTTAGGTTTTGGGGGGTCTCCGCTGCAATGTTTTTGCCCTTACCACCCGTTACCCTAAACCCCAAACTCCTAACCCTAGGCTCTCTTGGGGGTACAATTAATCAAGTTTTGGTTCCCATAATTCCTCAGAAACAGCTGAAATTATAGTTTTTGCCTGGGGTCTACGTTCAGTGTAGCTTTAGGGTTGATGGTTCAGTGGGTGAGGTCTCGCGCTTGTCGTCCACGGCTTTGGATGTTGCTCTTGCTCTCCCTAAGGGTCCAGGTATCGCCTTATTCGGGTCCAGAATCTCCTAGGGAGAGCCCTTGGGTCTCTTTGGGGTCTCAGAGATCCTACATTTTGAGGCATTTTGAGGTTCCCTAAAGTGTTAGGACCCTTAGGGCTGGCTCGAAGATGCAGGGGTTCAGACCCAAGGGCTCTCGTTTTTCAAGGAAAGCACCATGAGGCACCCTAGGACACGTAGGGTCGAAATCGTGAAGATGGGTTAAGGGATGAACCTCTATGAGCTGCAGCAATCTTCATATTCAGGCCCTTCAGCAATCAGGAGTTTCCATTCAACCTGAGAGGATATACCCAATACCAAAATTCCAAGCATTAATCCTTCAGTCCTGAACCTCAAGTACGACCCAAACTCAACCAAAAACTGCTAGCTCATGCTAGCTCCTATAACCCTAAACCCTAAGACCCTAAGACCCTAAACCCTAAACCCTAAACCTTAAAACCCTAAGCCCTAAAGCTTCTATGGAAGAATGCACTGCGAGGTGCGCCTAACGGAAGATCTCGATGGAATTCAGACCCCTCCTCAGCGGCCAAAGGGCTTCCCCGTCGTGTTCAGGATCCCTAGGGGTCCAAGTAGTCCTTATTATAGGGCCCTAAAAGGGTATTATGGGGTTCTATAGTAATTAGGGTTCCCTTGAAGGGTACTACGTATGCCCGAAGTACTTTTGTTATGACAGGGAGCACTTGGACCCTTCGGGGATCCCTAGGAGTCTAAGGACTCATATATGGGGGTTGATCAAAATTATGGGCCCCTTTTGGTCCCCTAGACAAAAAGGAATATACTATAATACAGACCCCAAAAGGGCCCATAATTTTGATCAACCCCCATATTAAGGCTTTTGGGCCCAAAGACCAAAATATATTCCAGGTTTTTTGGCTATTCTGAGCCTTAGGCTAAGGGGGTGTTGAATATAGGGACCGGAAGTATAGCAGGTTTAATGATCGCTGATACTTTTCCCTTGGCTTCTTAATGCAAACATGTTCAAATACAGTTTGAGCATACCCAAATCCTGTTTCCAGCCACTGAGCGCCCCATGCCCGAAACCCAAGAGCCCTTGTTGTAAAACCCTTAAAAGACGCTTCTTAATTAAAGGAGCCCCGCTCTGTTTTTAAGGCCCCCCAAACTTGTTGGGTCGGAAATTTCGGTTTTGTTTTGGTTTCATTAGGGATATCCCTACCTTATTGGGCTTCATTATAAGGGTTTTTTTTATGGGAGTTTCCGAAAATGGGGGACCCTAATATAGTACCCTAAACAGTAGGATCCTTATTATAAGGACCCCCAAAATAGGGTACCCCGAAATTTCGGAAACTCCCATATGGGATAACCCTATTCTAATTTTTGCTTATGTGCTTTTTTGGGGGCCCTATTTCAGGGGTACCGGCGGTGAGGCCGGCTCGAGGGGTTTTCGGGGGTTCAGGTTGAGGTTCGAGCGTGAGGCTCAAATAGATGAACAGATGGGTAGGCCTGCACATAGACAAACTAAACACACATATATATATATGTATATATATATGTACATATATATATGCATATATATATAATACATGTCTGTTCGTAGTGCACAGTGTATATGTGTATATACATATGTATAAATGCACGTCTGTAGGTATGTGTATGTATGTGTATGTAGACACTGTAAATCTAGAACCTGTATATGTACCTAGTTTTGCTGTCGCTACATGTGTGTGCTCATATGTGCATGTACAAATTGTTCTCGTCTAAATACATGCACAATTTCTAGGGTTTGCAAGCCTGCTATCATTAGCATGCACTCATCAGCCCTATTTAGTTCTCTTACAAGATATGCCATCACCCAATATTCCAATCAGTAAGACGGCCCCTGAAAACCGTGGGTTTTGAAAGCTTGGTAGCTTCTGCTGTCCCTGCCGCTGTGCTTGTCTCGATCAGGTGGGTTCAAAGGATATTGCTTTGGTGTTACACGATTCTTTGGAATTGCAGTGTGTTTTATAGGGCTCCTTATTTGACGAGTCACTTTAGGGCCTGGGGGTTTGGCGGTACCAGAGCCTCACCGCACAGACACAGGCGCACACACACACACACACATACGCACAGATGGCGGCACATACACGTGCCCATTACACATACACACATGCCTGTTTCGATGTACATGCACATGCCCACAGATGCAAGGACGGCATGTGAACATCCTCGTGCTACTGGCAGAGCTTCCTTTTTGGGCCTCGGCTGAGGTGCACATTACCGGACAGCAATGCCAAAGGCCGGAGCCGTGTGCGAACAGCCGCAGTCCCCATCGTTTGGGAAGCTTGCCGCCATAATCGTGGTACAAATTGCTCGACACTACCATCTCCACCGTTAGCCTAAAAACTGACTGACTTGATTATTTTAATCAACAGGACGACAAGTCGTGTGTTGAGGCTTTCCTGAAGCGAATCGACGTGCGGACTCATGAACCCCAGGCTTTCAACAAACACCGAGCAAAGGAGTTGCACAAAGGATAGCAATAGTTATCATCGGTGTTATAGTCCTGTAATCATAATCGTACATAGTGGTATTAATCAGGTATTAGAGTGCGTATGTGCATGTATACATATATATATATATATATATGTAGCCATGTCAACAGAAGTACTAAGTGACCTACTACAGGGGCCTTAATAACCAGAATAGGGTTTTGGGGCCCATTATACTGTATAATTAGAACAAGGAACCCCCCAAATAGTATAGGTAATTATGAAAGGCTCCTACATTACTCTTTCGGAGAGTTTTTGGCCAACAGGTCGGTTCGGGGGCTTTGGATGTACTTGGAGGTTCATGGGTAGTTATAGGTGGGGTTATAAGTCCCCTAATATGGGCTAATATGGGCTATAATTATAGTTACCTTACTTACAACTCCACATAACTACCCATGAACCTCTAAGGAGGGTTTATACCAGGACCCCCAATGGCCCTTTAGTAGAGCTTTTATGGTCCGCAGCTAGGCCTCCCAGTGGGCCCTTTTTCCCTTTTTGTAGTCCTAGCTTCCTAATTAAGTCACCCTATACCAAAAAAGGAGCCCTTTTTACTCCTAGATTACTGTCAAAAGTGGGCGTTTGGGTACAATAGAGGGTAGTTTGGGTTTAGGGTTTTGGGTTTTGGGTTTAGGGTAGGGTTTGGGTGTAGGTTTTGGTCCCTGAACCCGAAACCTAAAACCGTATCTCCTCAGGTTCGAAGTCCTGTCTAAGGTTTTAGGTTCAGGGTTGGGGGTTTTGGGGTTAAGGGTCGGAGGTTGAAGGTTCAGGCTGGGCCGGGGCTGGGATATTCATGTTCCGGTTTCAGGATCGTGCTTTGTTTATGAGGGGGGAATATTGAGGTCTGGATAGCTGGTAAAAATGTCCACAATATCCTTTCAATTGCTCCCGACAACATACCTCAAAGCCCAAGTACTAAGGACAGTCAATCCTTTACGCGTATCATTGCAGTATTGGAAGCCTGCAAAGCCTCAACTGCAAGACGTACCTTCGAATGCCGCAGTTGATGAGGCCAGGTGAGAATGTCGCTCAATCAGCCGCGGGAACAAGGCGGCGATCCGAGGATTTGTATTTAAAGATCTATACCTGTAGACCTGGACCGGCAGAATAGTACGGCATGACGTACAGTGTCTCGCCCTTGATCCAAGTAGGTAGTTGGACCCACAGCAAGTCCTTCGAATCCTTCTGCAGCCTGATAGAACCCGTACAAAGCCCCGCACCCTAGACATCATGCCCTAATGCTTGGCGTGGTATGTATCACCAGAAAGCGGTCCATGTACCCAAATAGTATATACTTTGGCCCCAATGTACCTAAACAGGGACCACTTTAAGGCCAATATATATATATATATATATATATACACATATATATATATACATATATATATATACATATATATATATACATATATATATACATATATATATATACATATATATATATATATATTTGTTTTTATTTATTTATAATTTTCGTACATGGACCCTTAAGGAATTTCAATCCTGTGCTCGATGCGATGGAGGATTTGAGAGGCTTTGAGACTTTCTTCAGGCCTCACTTCTAGCCTTAACCTACCAGAACCTATTTTTTGTAGGGTTCTTCTTATTATTTCACCCTAATTATGGAATTTAGAGACACCTTGGTGGGTTTAGGTAGATGGCTCACAAATTGAGCCACGGCGTCTCTTTTGCATTAGGATGTGGAGTTGGGTTTCTGTTGGCATGGTTTGGGCTTCGAACTGTTTCCGGTGCAGGGCTGTGGGTTGGAAGCGATATGGTCTGGTTCAAGAAGGATCAGGAACGAGTTTAAACTTTGAGTTCTTTTCGGCTTTTTGCACCATACGGCTGATGGACAAAATCCTGCATGACCCTAAGGACCCTAAACTATGGGAATTATGGTATATTCCTTATAATGGGTAATGCAGGATTTTGTCCATCAGCCGTATGTAAGGTGCAGGTTGAGGGCCAAGACCTACAATACGGTAGCTCATAACTCGGTGATGACGCCCACAGGGTATTTGATCTGTGACGAACGCTGAACCCTGTGAATCCCAAGCCTTCACACTCTAAGCCCCTAAAAACCCTAGAAACACTAAGCTCTAAGCCCCAAACCCCGAAAGCCCAGAACCCTAAGCCTCTACAGCCGGTCTCCATGGGGGACTTCTGTAGCAGAGACTCTGCAGACGGAAAAGGGCCCTAAAAAAAAAAACTCTAAAGCCCTGAATCCTACGAATGTCAAGCCTTCAGGCCCAAGCGTTTCAGTCTTTAGCTGGCCTTACATGACCCAAAGGCTCCAGGTACTCTTATAGTAGATACTTAAGCCTTAAAGGGGTCCCTAGGTAGGTACTTTAAGGCCTAAGTATCTACTATATGGGTACATGGAGCCTTTGGGTGAAACTCTGAAACCTAACTGCTTGTATGTATTGTATTGTCATGGAGCAAAGGAAACCGTATAAGAACCCTGAATCCTTGAAGGATCCCTTAAAGGGGCGAGCCTATACAGGAACTCTAGATTATGGCCTCGATCTTGCCACCCTAAAACCCTAAACCCCATGAGCCCAAAACCCAAGACTCTGAACCCTAAACGCTCAAGCCGCCCAGTGCATATGCAGCTGCCTGGCAAGCCGGCTGTGGCGCCGTCCTTCCGAAAACGGCAAGGCGGGGCGGAGGCTTTCGGTTTTCAGGTTTAGGGTTGTATTTATAGGGCTTTAGGGGTTTGGGTTATGTAGGGCTTCAGGGTTTTTGGGTTGAAGCTTTAGGGCTGAAGGTTTAGCGCTTCAGGTATAGGGCTCCGGGCTTAGGCCTGAGAGTTGGAAGTTCAAGGGCTGGGTTTAGTAGAGGGTTTAGGGTTGCAGGGTGTGTGCTGGCCTGTGTTTGCCGCAGAGAAAGGCGTTGACAGCATGTAACAGGGATGTGATGGAACTGCACAAGACTTCCTGGAGTTGCTTAGCTCGAACGCCCATTATCCCACAACAACAACACCATGCTTGCACTGGCAGTGTGATAAAACTCATCTTGTCTGGTTCCAAAGGGATTGCAAGCCTGGGGGTGGTCCAAGTTAGGATGGAGCTGTGGGTTTGTAGTTTAGGGCTCATGGTCTGTGCGGCTGTGGGTCGAGGATTTTGGGGTTTAGGGATGTCACGATGTCATACATCGCTTAGAAGAGTAATGCTGTGGATCCGCTTACTGACGTTCTGTTCTATGTCTGTCTGCCTCTCTCGCTTGTCTGCCTCTCTATCGCCCGACTGCTTTAAACACCGCTCTGTGAGCGCGTTTTCTGTTGTTCCAGGACCACCATACGTATTACATCATGTTATGTTTGCAGCAAGGATGTATGCACTCAATCACCCTTGCATGTATGAGCACACGACTGTAAACATCATTCGTTGTGGTATGCCGCACTCATGGCACGCATGCACGAAATCATGTGTTTTGCTTGCGTATGCATGCCTGCCTGCCTGCCTGCCTGCCTGGCGGTCTGTCTGTCCGGTTGACCAGGCCCGCAACGAAACCACACCAAACGAAAGAGCCTGACCCGGGAAGGTAGGGTATCCTCATTTCCTAATGATTGCCTTAGTTTCTAACATAATGAGGCAGCCTCTGTTAATCGCTAGGGTTCTGTACATTGGGTTCATTTACAAGACTTGCGTTGTATTACCTGCAGCTCCAAACCCTACAAAAAATTATGGGTTGTGAGCCCTTCATTGCAGAGTATGACCCCTGGAACAGTAGGTTTTTTCAAACAAGTAGGTCATAACCCCTTATTTTACATCCTCAGGAAAAGAGACCCCCCAGTCAAGTTCGCCAGCAGGTCCCGTCCAGGGCGACCCAGGCACCCGGCGCAGACAGGGGCCTTGAATAATTTGTTGAGGGGGCCCATATAGGACGACGACTTCTACTACTACTAATAATGATACTACGAATAATAATAATAATAACAGTAATTCCGATCAACATACTGATGCAATAAGGTCGCCAGAACCAGGATGGGGATGGTTTTTCGGGACCTATTCCTTACATCCTAAACCCTAAACCCTATTCCTTAAATGTCCTCGGGTTCCCTGGTACGGTCAGGATCTAAAACCCTAGTCCAACTGTTGATGTTCCCTACCTTAACCTACCAGAACCTACTTTTTTGTAGGATCCCTATGAATCCCATATTAGGGTTTAGAATAAGAACCTACAAAAAGTAGGGTTTAGTAGGTCTAGGTATAGTACTTCGTGAGACCCGATTAACAACACCTAGTCTAGCTATTCAGGCCTCTATTTCTGTGATGATATAAGTCCTCGAGGGTTCGGCGTCACGACTTGAAGGTGCGAACCTTATAGGTACGCTTAGGACTTCCCTGGAAATCACAAAGCCAAGGCTCTAACTTAAAATGCAGTCTTTGCAAGGTACCGGTCGAGGCTACGGGTTCGGGGTACTCGTAGTTGAAGATTCTGAGGACGAGTAGCCCGCCGTCCGGAATGACTACCATGGAAGCTCTTCTAACACGGTTTTAGGTACAACAAACCTTTCAGAGTATACCCAAAACCCCAAACCCTAAACATAGTCTTTGGGACCCCAAACCCGACAATTTGCACACCCCGGTAGGGTCTTGCGCCGCACTCGCCGTAATTTCGTATCTCCAGACTACGGTACAGCGGTTTAGGGGTTACTATGTAGAGCAATCCTCGTACAGGTTTACACCCAAGCCAGTTCCCACGGGAACTTGGCAGCAACACGTCAGGAAACTACGGCAAACCTAAGCCTTGTAGACCCCTTGAAGGAACCCTATACGACACCCCAAACTCTAAACCCTGAACCCTAAACCCTATTAACCATTAAACCCTAAACCCTGAACCTTAAACCCTGAACCCTATAATTAGACTCTCAGCCCTATAAACCATAAGCCCTTTAAACCCTGAACCCTAAACCCTACAACTATAAACCCTCAACCCTATAATTGAACCTAAAACGAAGCCAGCCAGGCAGTTACGGCTCTGCTCTGGTCGATGAGCTGCAGACACAGCTCGCCGAACAGAGGAGGCTAAGTGCCAGGCTCGGCGCGGCCGGCGGTTTTTGGGGAGGATTTGGGGCTCCTTTAAAGTACGGGATCCTTTAAGGGTTCCGTAAGAGTTCTATGAGGGTTCTAGATTATAGATTTTTTGCGTTATGTGGGGATTTTAGGGTTTGCTGCAGAGGGATCTAATTCAAAGGGTGCTGCAAGGGATCTGTATGATTTTAGTGGCTTTAGGAGTTTTGGGGGCTTTGGGCTTTGGGGGTCAGATTATACCAGGGCAACGGAGTTTACAAATTAGGTTTTATAGTGTTTGTTTGGCTTCAATGAGTGTTTCTCAGGATTGTTCGTGATGTTTTGAGGCTTTGTAACTATTGTTTAAAAGCGGCCTGAATCATTGTTTACAAGGGGGTGGAAGCGGGTTCAATGGATCGAATCAGGTACACATCCATAGGATAGCAGTATAACCAACTGTAGGTTTCTGCTTTTTGAGACAGAATCTAATAAAGAAGCTTAATGAAATACCGGTCTGGTTCCTAAGGCGCGTACATCAGTTGCTGCGACCCCGAGATGCCATGTGTATCCCAAAGGGCCCAAAGTACCTATATGGTAGAATGTAGGGTTTCTATTTAGGAATTACTATTATGATTTGGGGAGGTATCCCCCATAACAGTACCCAGGACCCTTTGGGTATTTAACCGAATCCACGATGGAGCGTCGACTAGAAACCCTGATGGCGTCAGCAGGAGGGTTGTCAACGGAGCCTTTCAGAGGGAAGTGTCTAAAGTGTCAATCTCATGGCACCTGGACGTAAAAAGTCAGTTCTCTCTCCTTGCTCTCCTTGCTGACGCAGCTTATGTCCCGGACCTCAGAATCTGAATGGATCCATGAGGTTAGTCGAGAGCCGTTCATGTGACGTGAAGCCCTCAACCCCCACACTCAAGAGAAAAAACACAAAGACAAACCTCGGCCCGAGAAAAGCCTTGCCAAAAGCATTGCAAGCCCACATCAAGTACCAGCTCTATAACTTAAATCCAAGCCATCCCAAGCCCCAAACCGTAAAGAACGGCCTGTTAACACCTTATTGCCTTATAGCCTTTTGGAGATGCTGGGAAACCACAGGCAAGCTCCAGCACAAGCGATTACCCTGAGGGTCCATGTACCCAACTACTATAGTTCATAAAGCACCTATATAGAGACTACTTAGAGCTCAAAGTATATGGTAGGAGTACATGGACCCTTCGAGTTATGTACAATATCCCAGAACAATGACCGCTGACCACCCTACTTGCGAAACCCTCACCTTAAACACGATAAACCCCTTACAGAGCCCGTAACGACGCCGTAAAAGAACCTGTATGGGGAATCAGTAAAGTACCCGTCCCGCACCCTTATAACCCCATTGTTGAATTCTTACACAACCCTTATAGGAACCCTTAACCAAGCCCTGTAACACCATTCCTGTAACTCATAAAGGAACCCGTTGAAGGATTTTTTTAGACCGTAAAATATATGGGCAAATTTGCAAACGCTTTGAAGTAGCCCTTGACAAGCCCTATATCGACCCTAAACGAACCCTAAACCTGAAACCCTAAAACCTTAAACCCTAAACCCTAAACTTTTAAACCTTAAACCTTACCTTGGACCTTGGCAGTAAGATCCCGAAGCCTTGCCCCCCAAAGCCCAAACCCTCCCAGGGAATGCCCCGGACTTCTTGAGGAGCCCTGGATTAACCCCTAAACCCTAAACTACCCTAAACCCTAGATGTTAAAACCTAAAGCTTCGACCCTAAACCCTCAACTTTAAGCCCTAAGCCCTAAACCTTAAACCCCACACCCGGGACTTTAACCCCTAAACCGAAAACCCAAAACTTATAAACCCTAAGCCCTATATGGGTGGTTGTCAAAATTATGGTCCCTTTTTGAATCCTTAATTTTGACAACTACCCATATATCCCAAGAACCAAAAAGCGGAGGCTAGAGGCCGAGCTTCGGCAGATTCGGGCCGGTTCTCCCCAGAGCCAGGGCCGGCATTCGAGGTCTGGTTTGGGTTTAGGGTTTGGGGTTTGGGGTTTGGGGTTTAGGGTCTAGGGTTTAGGGTTTAGGGTTTAGGGTTTAGGGTTTAGGGTTTAGGGTTTAGGGTTTAGGGGTTTAGGGGTTTAGGGGTTTAGGGTTTAGGAATTTTTTGAGGGCTTACAGGCATTGTTACAGAATCCTGTAACTGTTGTTTTTTTTCTGTGCTGTCATGTGCTGTATCCGTATGCTCCCCAAACTGAATGCCCATGTCACTGCGCAGTCCGCTGTAACTAAACCTTACTAAGCCTACCAGTAGCTAGCCAGGAAAGCCGACGTCACGAACGCGACAGACAGCTCAGGCCGGGCATGCGCAGTGTTGACACGGCAGCCCTCAACAAGCTGTGCGACACAACTGTCTTTAAGCAGACTATGAAAATTCCTCTGCACAAAGTGAACTGAACATCCTCGTCCCTTGACACCCATTCATTCTACCAGGGACTATCCTGTATTCTATACACCCTATAAGTGCTGCGGTGCTGACATCAAGCTCGACAATTCCCCTCTCGTTACTACACAGCGGCTACTGCTCCTTAAACCCTACCTCAACAAGTCAGTACCGACAACCCATTAAGACTCCACTATAGAGTTAGCCCCGAGACCCAAAGGGTCCAAAGTACCTATATGGTAGAATGTAGGGTTTCTATATTAGGAATTACTATTATGATTTGGGGAGGTATCCCCCATAACAGTACCTAGGACCCTTTGGGTACAGAGTTAGCCCCGAGAAGCCTCGAAGAACCCGAATAGACCCTCATAGCACTGCAGGCCGAATAACGTTGGGCTTTGGAGTACCATACTGCTGATGGACAAAATCCTGCATTACCCATTATAAGGAATATACCATAATTCCCATAGTTTAGAGTCCTTAAGGTCATGCAGGATTTTGTCCATCAGCAGTACCTTAATACTTTTTTCTTAAAGGAACCCCTTATGAAATACAGGTTTATACTTTTTTCTCGCTGGTTACTTAAAAGCCCAGAAAAGCATAGAACCCTTAAAACGAAGCCTTAAAGAGCCCTATAGACCCTCACTAGAGGGCCAAATGGACCCTTATCAAACCTCGTAGAACCCCTGAATCCCAACTAGAGGGGCCTTAGAAATTACCAACTATGTTGTAGTGCAATACTCCGCAAAACCCTATTCTAATTACTCTTTATTAAGGCCCCTACATTAGAACCCCTGAACCCCTAAAGTCCCGCATAGAAAGCTTCGTAGCTCCAGAGAACCTTTTGACCCTCCTAGCGCCCTGGGCCCTGTTGGTACCCCAGCCCTAAACCCTAAACCCCTAAAGCCCGAATCCCTAATCCCCTAAACCCCTAAACCCCTAAAACCCTAAACCCTAAACCCCTAAACCCTAAACACCTAACCCCTAAACCCTAAACCCAGCACTCAGGGCAAAGCACCGACGAGGAGAAGGACGACCTCGCGAAGCTGAAGGCCGACTTTCGTAAGGATGGTCTACTTAAAGGATCATGGGACTTAGTAACTAGGGTTATAAATAAGGTAACTATACTTATAATTACTTATAACCCCAATTAGGGGGCTTATAACCTTACTTACTAAGTCCCCTGATCCTCCAAGTAAGGGTCTATGCAGCCAAATAGGCTTTCTTTAAGGGGGTTCCTTTCCCTGGGCATCAAAACAGCCCAATTAAAAGCCTTATAGAGTATGGTCTTTGGGCCCAAAAGCCTTAATATATGAGTCCTTAGATTCCTAGGGTTTCAGGATACCATAAGGGCTATATAGGAACATTGGGCCCACAGTATATACTCTTTGGGTACATGGACCCTTAGGGATAGGGCAGGTAGGGGCGTTCGGGTTTCGTTGAAGAGTTCCTTTTTGGGATCGAATTCGGGTTCTGGAGGAATTTAGGATTTAGGGCATTTAGGGTTTTCCGGTTTGGGGTTCCGGGTCTGACTTCCTGGTGCTTAGGGTTCCGTTAAGTGTTACAGGGGTTGTTGAAAGGGACCTGCGTGGGTTCTACTTGAAGGATCATGGAACGTAGTAACTAGGGTTATAAATAAGGTAACTATACTTAAAATTACTTATAACCCCAATTAGGGGGCTTATAACCTTACTTACTAAGTCCCCTGATCCTCCAAGTAGCTTTGGGGTTCGGCGATTTGGGCTCCTCCTATAACCTGATTCTCGGCGTTCCTCGAAGTAGGTTCTGGTATTTCAATCTAAGGCTGCTGGGCTTTAGGGTTTGGGATAGGGTATAGGCCTAGGGATTTGGGGGTGGTTGTGTAGGGTTTCAATGTGGACGCAATGGCTGTTCGAAGGGTTCTGCAGAGGCTTACGGGTTCCTGTTAAGGTTAAGGGATCTTTCAAGCCCTTACACAATGCTATCAAATGTCAAGAAAGCCCAGATAAGCTCCATAAGAACCTCTTACGGAGACCTTAGCCGAAGCTTGTTTGACGAAGGAACCCTCTTTGGAACCCTTACATGGCCCCTAGATTCTGTAACACCCTAAACCCTTCATCAACGTTAAGCCCTAAAACGCCGAAGCAAACCCTTATCGGAGCCACTTCTGCTTACCGGCTCTCCCTAAGGGTCCATGTACTCCTACAGTGTATACTTTGGCCCCGGTGGAACTACATTGCCAAAGTATATACTATTCGGGCACATGGACCCTGAGAACTTGACACTCATCGATCTCCAGGCTGATCTTGCGGCCACACGCGTGGACGTCGTCAACCTTGGCCGGCGCGCATCGCAACGCGAATGCAGAGAGCATGATTATTTCGTTTGAAGTGCCTAGTACAAACAGAAGCGGAAGTAGGAGTAGAAGAAGGTAGACTCGAAGTAGCAGGAGACATCGAACTAATATTATATACTATACTATTAGTGGTAGTAGTAGTCGTCGTCGTCGAAGTCGTCGTCGTTGGGGTGAACTCAAACCGGGCTTCGCTCGATAGAAGCGGCCCAAACTCGCTGAAGGGCTATACGCACTTAACATGGGATCACGGTCTACACCCATAGGCTCCAAAGTAGTTCCCTTTTGTGGTCTATATTTAGGATCCTATAAGGTAATCCCGAAAAGGGACTACTATGGAGCCTATGGGCAGCTTGGTGGTTTTACCGGAGTCCGCAACCTTTAATTCTGTAGCTACTACATACATAAGCTGTATATGAGCCCCAAACCTTGAAGCCTAAACCCTAAACCCGTAAACCCTAAACCCTAAGCCCCTCAACCCAAAACCCAAACCGTGAACAATTGTGGCTTTGGATTGCGACTTCCGAGCCGCAGCTGTGAGGTTTGATGACGTCATCGGCCTGGAAGATGCCAAAGTTGCTATTCGTGAGGCGCACGTTGCGTTTAGGGTTTAAGGTATAGGGTTTTTTAGGTCTTAAGGTTTCGGGGTTTTAGGGCTTGGGGGTTTTAGGGTTTGGGGGGTGTAGGGTTTAGGGTTTAGGGGTTTTAGGTCTTAGGGTTTGGTAGGGTTTAGGGTAGCTTCCCTGGGGCTCCAATTACTCCCAAAGGCTCCATGTACCCATATAGTAGATACTTAGGCCTTAAAGTACCTACCTAGGGACCCCTTTAAGGCTTAAGTATCTACTATAAGAGTACTTGGAGCCTTTGGGGCTAGTACCTAAGTTTGAAATTTAGGGTACTAAGCATATAATATGTACCCCAGTAGCCTACTATTTAGCTAACTAGAGCCCCAGCGTCGCTTAAGCCTTCGAATGCCTTTGGACCCAACGAAGGTCACACGCATATCATCCTTAACTCAACACTCTAAGCCCTTGGATTCTGCGTTGTACAGCTATTACTGAAGCTGAGTTTACATGGCAAAGATCTTCCATGAAAATCCTAAGCACTAAATCGTAAACACTAAATCCTAAGCCCCAAACCCTACACTAAGTCCTAACTCTTAAACACCCAACCTTCAACCGCAAACTCCGTAGACCCTGAACATGAAGCCATCTCAGCCACCCGCAGTACTCCTAGGTAGTATTAGAGAGACCCCTTAAAGAGGACCCTTCTGAACCCTACTTGTGGCTCTCTTGAAAGGCACCCTCATTGCGAGGGTCTATAGCCCCAGAGGTCCCCCTAATCCTAACTCCTAAGTACAAACCTCAACTTCAAGGGTTACACACACACACAGAACCATTCAAACCACGGAACTAACCAAAGACATTCCCTGTACCAAAACCCTGAAGTTCAGATCAAACCAAACCCTAACCCTAAAACCCTAAACCCTAAATCCTAAGACGTAAACCCAAGCAGCTCCAAGCACCTGAGCAATAAAACGCTGCGCACAACAACCCCACTCGCAGCCCTCCCAGAGCCCCGATGGCTGCCTTCCCTATGGCTCCATGTACCCATATAGGTGGTTGGCAAAATTATGGTCCCTTCTTGGGTCCCTATCATAGTACGGCACCTAATATTTAGGGTACCCCAAAACGTTTAAAAGGGACCCTAATTTTGACAACCACCCATATAGTATATACTTCGGCCTTAAAATACCTATATAGGGACCCCTTTTAAGGCTTGTGTATCTACTATAAAGATACATGGAGCCTTTGGGCTTCGTGCTCAGGAGCTGACATCTAAAGTCTAAAACCTCAAACCCTAAGGCCGAAAACTCGGCAGATCCCTTGTAGGATGCTTTAGGGTTTAGGGTTTAGGGTTCAGGGTTTAGGGTTTAGGGTTCAGGGTTTAGGGTTTAGGGTTTAGGAGGGTCCGTATACACTACCACTATGGAATTCGGCCCCCGACACCATAATAGGGATGGTCTTTTAGTACCTAATTCCATAATGGTAACGTACAAGAAAACCACCCCTCACTTGAGCTCCCGTGCATCCCATATAGCCTCGTATACGCACCGCCGACCTGAGAGGCCGTAATTTGGCCGGCTGTGGCGAGCCACAAACTCGCTGGGATCTCAATCGCTGACAGTCCGTCAGGGGTACCCCTATAGATCCCTTTAAAGGGGGTCTGTAGGGATTCTATAAGGGTATAGGGTTTAGGGCCTACTTGGAGGTTCATGGGTAGCTATGAGGGGCTCGGGGTCTAAGAGTCTAAGGGTTTGGAGTTTAGAGTGGGACGAGTTTAGGATTAGTGCTCTTGAACTCTCGCCTTTAAGGATTTTGGTAAAGGTATTTTTGTGTCAATAATCCCAAGGTGCTCTTGCTTTTCTTGTCTGGTTTGCCAAGCAAACAGGCCAGTTCTCGATTTGACAATTTGAGAATATACAACAGCAGCCCACATACCATGTCCAGCGAGGGACCACGTAGATCCTCACTTGTAGATGGATGTAGACAAAACCAGTCAGAAAGGCATTTTCCAAGAGATAAGATGAACAAATTTCTGATGAACTCGGTACACTTGACATGCTTTCGGATCACATTAAGCCAGCACCACCAAATTTGTAAACCCCAAGTGTAAAACCTCTAATGTAGCCGATGAAGAAGCCCTGACCCCATAACCCCGAATTATCCCGAAGTACATTTACTAGGATCCATTTAAAGACCTCCACAAAGTAAAGACCCAAGGTCTCTTAAACTGGTTCCAGTATGACTCAGACGGTACCCCTAAACCCTCAACAGCTATGCACATCCCAGTTTACCGGCGTCCGTGGCGGTCCGAAAGGCTTGCTCCTCTATGGCTGCGGCCCCGGCTTTCACAGCTTGCAGTTCGAACGGGGTTTAGGTTTAGGGTTTCAGGAGTCGTAGGACTCAGCAACTTAAATCATGAAGTAGGCCGCAAGTAGGATTAAACATAGGATGTCCCCACCCTGGATACTTATTGCTCTACAAGTACGAAGCCGCGTGAACCTCCAAGTAAGGATTTGAGTTGAGTGTTTACGGTACCGGTTTTCAGGCGTAGCGTCTGATGCGGATCTAAGGTATGGGTTTAGTATTTCGAGACATTCTACAGCGTTTTCTGTGATGTGGTCAATTACCTGTGAGCCATGAAGTACTCGTAGTATTGAACTCCTACCAGCTGTCTATGCAGCGCGATGAGCTCTACATCTGCAGAAACACCTTCTGAGCGGCATCTGCGCCAAAAAACATAAAGTGGATCCCCCAAGCAGTCTCAGGTACCTACATCGTAGAATGTTGGGCCTCTATCCTATACCTAGACTCTCCATATACCCTCTCTTATGGGGTCTCTGTATAGTTGCTGTTATGGTTTCTGTAAGTATCTCCTAACGGTACACAGGACCCTTCGCTCTAAAAGGGTTAGGTTCACTACAGGGCTTAGGGTTTAGGGTTAAGTTTAGGGTTTAGGATTTAGGGTTGGAGGTCCAGGGGTAGTTATAAGTGGGGTCATAAGTAAGGTAGCTATATGTAGCTACATTTATAACCCATGTTCGGGGATATAGCCCCACTTATAACTACTCATGAACCTCCAAGTAGGGTCTCCAGGGATGGATGGACGATGCTCCGCTGGCCCGATAGGGTTTAAGATGTAGAAATTAGGTTTGTGGATTTAAAACAGGGATCGTACAGGGTTGGGGTCTCTAGTCTCTAGAGAAAGTGGCTATAGATATCAGAGGTCTGCATGAAAGACTGTCAGAGCTACTGGAGCCGAACCGAAACACACACTGCCAGCGACAGGTCCACCTCCCGAGAGCCGGCGGGGCCGTGGAGGGATGGTTTAGGTGGCACCATGACGGCATCGATACATTCGATACCGGTAACCTACGTGGCGGAGGCTTCACGGACCTCGAGTGGCGAGCACTGCGTCGCAGCCCTGAAAGTAGCTGGTCAAAACACGGCTCGCCGAGCGCGTGCTGAGGCCGACGCAGCTTCGCCCGCTGGCAGCGCTCCCAACTGCTGGCTGTGTCCAAGGCCGGTCGACATCGTGTCATGCGCGGGTTCGCGAATATACCACCGGATACCAGGCGTTCGACGAGCTCAGAGCCGACGAGATCCTGGCCTTCGTAAGTGTCCCAGTAACCGCAAACGACACTAGCCCAGCATCGAGCAAACGCCAAGTCCTCTGTGTTGCAGAGGTGCCCGGCGGGGTCGGCGCCGGGTGAGAGCCACGGCAG
>BGNK01001096.1:20073-46517 GCA_003297005.1 Symbiodinium sp. clade A Y106 | reverse complement strand
CGTTCTTGTACTGTAGCCAACTGGATGATTTTTTTCCGCATTCATAGAGTCGGCAGGGGGGAGGGGGCGGGGGGGTGGTGTCAGGGCGGGCGCCTCATTCAGCGACTGCATCGACGACGGTGGCATCATCTGCCTCACGGGTGCAAACTCCAACCGAAGGTCATACGCAATTTTCTGAAGGTAGCACCACAACTACGTTTCCAGAGCGAGCGTGTCGCTGGTAACAGCCACAGTGACGAGTCGATTACGTTGCCGCGAAGCACAGGGTCATAACCCTAAACCCTAAACCCTAACCCCAAACCCTAAACCCTAAACCCTAAACCCCACTTTTTCTGGGTCGGGTTTTAGAGTTGGGGGTTCGGGGTTCAGGGTTGCCACGTAAGACCACAACCCGAGAGCCTGAGCCCAAGGTCTGTGTCTTCCAGACTTATGTACAATGTACGTAGAGGTACTATAGGTACTAGTTTGTGGGTCCTTATTTGAACTATAGTAAAGTGGCCCCAAAACCCTGTTCTAATTATTAAGGCCCCTACATTAGGAGATCTGGCGTCTGAGTAACCCAATAGAAATGGCTAGCTCGCTGGCAAGATCATAGGCAGACAGAAAGATAGGCAGATTTGTTATATACATATGTACATGCATACATGCATACATACAGTACATCCAGTACAGACAGTACATTCCATCCATCCATCCATCCATCCATCCATCCAGCCAGCCAGCCAGCCAGCCAGCCAGCCAGCCAGCCATCCATATAAAAACATACATGCATAACAGCATGCTTACATACATACATACCTACGTACCTACATACGTACATGCACAAATGTACACATGCATGTGTTTTCATATGAACAAACAAGGTTATGTATGTATCTACACACACACATGCTCGCATTACATGCAGTGTAGCATCCCCTTGCCAGTTACTTCCGATGGATGTGATGCGACACGGCTGGCTTCGTTTGAAGTCCAACTGCTGAGTTGGGGTCTGAGATGCGCGATTACCTTTCACATATGGGAGTTAAGGTATCCTTCAAGGGTTCCTTAAAGAGATCTATAACGGTTCTATTTAGGGTTTAGGGTTTAGAGTTTCCGACAATTAGGGGTACATTATTTTGGGGTCCTTAGAATAAGAATCTTACTATTTAAGGTATTATATTAGGGTCCCCTATTTTCGGAAACTCCCATATAGGGCTTTCGGTCGAGGGGTAAGGGTTTAGGGGAATAGGGTTTAGGGTTTAGGGTGCAGAAAGATCGGGTTAAGATTTTTAGGGATTCGATCTTAGGGTATATATGACTTTAAGGCGTTTTGGTAAAAGAGTCATCCTTTTCGGTATTCTGTTCTGGCTCCCCAACAGAAAGTGGCTGCGTTGCCAGGAGCAAAACGAAAAGCCTTGCGACTGCCTTGTAGTTTCGGCAAACCTCTAGGCCCTAAGCCGTAATCCCGTCGATACCGGTGTTGAACTGCAAGTCTTGGTCGTCTGTCGTATCAAGAATGACGAACACTACTTTGCTATCTCGGCATCACGACTGTATATCAAGGGACCCCGACATGGGAGTTTCCGAAAAGTAGGATCCTTATTATAAGGACCCCAAAATAATGTACCCCGATTTGTCGGAAACTCCCAGACCGTCCCTGAACAGTAGGCTCTGTGACAGGAGAGGGGAAACCGGAACTTTACGGAGCTCCATAAGCCTTGGCAAGAGGCAGAGCATTGTCATTAGCACCGAGTAATTAAGGGGGAAAGTCTTAGGCTTTAGGGTTGGGGTTTAGGGTTTTCGGAACCCTTTAAAGAACCCGTAACGACTTCTGAAGGGAAACATCTAAACCGCCAAGGCTTTGTGGCTAGCAACCCCAACTTAGCTCTCCCGTTCTGCGCACACTCGGCTCAAGTATGGTGGGGTTGGTGGCACATGAGGTACACAACTCCAAACGATCCCAGCAAGTGTTGGGATACAGGAGCTGTTACGGCCCGTGGTTGTCATTCTTCTCGTAGTCATGCGTGGTTGTCAAAATTATGGTCTCTTTTTGGGTCCTTAAAATAATACGGGCACCTAATATGTATGGTACCAAAAAAGGGACCCTAATTTTGACAACTACCCACAGTGAGTTTTCGCTTGGACCCGCAAGCCCCCGGACCCGAAAGTCACTGGCTTGAAGGGTTTAGAGTTTAGGGTTTTTCCTCACTGCACTCTGCGTCGGAACGACCACAGTGGTCATGACGGTGACAATGGTGGCCGCTTTCACTACAAGCGCAGCTAGATCACTAGCAGGAATCACACATCTAACTCTAAAGTAGTGAGCGTTGTGGTATGAGAGATACCCCCAAACCCTCTTAAAGACTTAAGAGTTCTCGACGACTAGCGCCTGACAGCAGAAGAGTCTTGTAGCCATGGGCAGAGGGCGCAATGTCCCTGCGCGAGGGCGTGGGAATGCTCCTTGGATGTACGGATGCTTCTAGGGCTTGACGAACTGCCAGTATGATACCTTGGGGCTCCTTGATTAATAGATCAACTATACTGCATGTATTGAGGCCCCTATACCTACAGTCGCCATAGGGGTCTAGGGTTTTGGGTCTGATGCTGTCATAGGCTTGGTATGGAAAGCATTTCGGGCTCAAGGCTTCAGTGGGTTCACGGCCTGCAAAAATGTAGCTCTCCATTGTAGTCTTTTGGGCTTTCGTGTTTAGAGTCTAGGGGTAACCTGAAAGTTTAAGCTTTCAGTTCAGTTCGGTGGCTGACTGGGGAAGTAAGTATAAGGACAGTCACCGGCTATATACCTAATTGGACTTCCCACGCATAGATCTCGACATGGAGTAGGACTTCTTGTTGGATGATCCTCCGTCTTTCAGACGGGCGATATTGTTCGGATTGAAAGATGCCTAAATCCTACAACTGTAAACTCTAACAGATCCTGTAAAGACCTCCAAGGTGACCTTATATTAAACTCTCATAGTTAGATCCTAGAAAGCACCCCAAATTAAGCCTAAGTTCTATACAGTTCGAACCCTGAAACGAACGCCACAGTAGCCCTGCCCGAACCCTGAAACCTCAAACAACTTTAACTGCGGAGCACCAAACACTAGCTGTAGACTAAAAGACCCTACTTTTTTGAGGGTTCCTTACTAAGGCTTCTTTACAACAATCCTGTAAAAGGCTCAACCCTAAACCCTACCTTAACCTACCAAAACCTACAAAAAAGTAGGGTCCCTATAAATTTCATATTAGGGTTTATAATAAGAACCTACAAAAAAGTAGGGTTTGGTAGGTTAAGGTAGACCCTAAACCCTAAACCGTTTTGGGGGGCTACCGGTAAACCTTGCAAAGATGGGTCCGAAGACGCAGCTCTCCGAGTCGAAAACACCAAAGCCGAAAGGTTTCGAGAGCTTGGGGATTAGGGGTTTAGGGGTTTAGGGTTTAGGGTTTGTAGAAAGTTTGGGGTTTATGGGTTTGGCTGTTCAGGGGTTTAGGGTTGAGGAGTTTAGAGTTTTGGGCTTACGGTTCAGGCTCGGGTTTCGCGTTTCGAGGGTTCAAAGACATTGCGCAGGGTTTGCTTCAATTACGAGCGAACACAAGTATATGGGACACGTAAATCGCAAGTCCAAGTCGCTACTCGGCGATTCACAGAAACGATACAATTTCTATCCATTGCAGTCCTGAGGGTTTAGGGGTTCAGTGTTTAGCCCCAAGGGTCCAAGTACCCAATAATCATATGCTCTTCATAATCCTAACCTACGTATCTACTATCCTAAAACCGAGTACCTAATTATTGGGTCCTTTGGACCCTTGGGGTAGGGCCAATCACTCTTCCAGGGTGTGGGGGGGATCCTGTAAGAGCTCCTTGAAGGGTTTCTGCAAAAGGTTATAAAGGGTTCCTCTACAGGTTTAGGGTTTCAGATTTCAGCTTTAGTGTTATCGGGTTTAGGGAGTATGGCTTTAGCCAGAGTAACAGCCCCCTAAACCCTAAACCCTAACAAAGGAAATGGCAGGCCCCGAAGATGCCGGTACTCGTCCTTTGCGGGTGCTTTGCGGCAGCTGCTGCTGTAAAGCGGAACCCGCTATCAAAGACTCTGAACCCTATTATACACCCTAATTCCGAAACCGTTCGAGACTCCTATATCCTAGCCTCTGGGCTCGGAGGTCAAGACGACTCGCGCAGACTCTTCCTTTGATGCGCTTTCCGCCACTGGTCGTACTTACAAGATCAGGGGCCTCGATTCGATACGCGGGTTATACGTGACCTACCCGAAACGTGCGGAAGTATTCTGATCATCATGCTGCATACACCCTCCTCATAAATCCCTTGAGCCTAGAGGCTGCATATATACTACCATTAGGGGAATTTGGTCCCGAAAGACAATTCTTATTATGGATTTAGGGACCGAGTTCCATACTGGTAGTATATGTGGAGACTCTGGGGAGCCTTCGAGTAGTTCTTCGCCCAAATCTGGATCCCTAATATGATTTAGGGTATATTCCTTAAGTAAGGGATATTAGAATTCCCTAAACCTAAACCCTATCGATCCCCTGTAGATCCCCTAGAGGAACCCTACCTTTACCTCCCAAGCCCTACTTTTTTGTAGGTTCCCTATAAATTCCATATTAGGGTCTATAATAAGAACCTACAAAAAAAGTAGGGTTTGCGAGGTTAAGGTAGGTATTTCTTAATTAAGGGATTTTGGAAGGTTTGGGCGGGCTTGGGGTTGAAGATGCAGGGACTTTGGCTTCCTTCTTTAGTACGGTTGATGATATGAATCCTAGGGTTCCTTTAAAGAGATCTATACGGGTACCTTTAAAGGGTTCCTTTAAGCGATCTAAAGGGTTTTAGGGTTTAGGGCTCATGATATAGATCCTGCATTACCTAATGACCCTAGACTATGGGAATTATAGTATATTCCTTACTACGGGCATTGCAGGAATTATATCATCAACATCATTCTCATAAAAAGTAATCATGGCCATCAGAATTCAACTTACGTTCCTGTTTTTCAGGGGTATTGGAGACTCGGAGTTCGAAAATTTCAGAACTCCGTCGCTTGAGGACGGCGCTGTTCGGGATTAGGACTGTCGATTCTGAAGATGTACTTAAAGGCCCCAGGGACTTCGCAAGGAAGGTTATAAGCAAATCGCAAATCTTATATTCCGAACAACCTCACTTGGGGGAACTCATAAACCCAATTAATTATGACCCTAGTTACTAAGTACTTAGGATATCCCCATTTAGGGGCCTTGTAAACCCAATTATCACCCTAGTTACTAAGTCCCCTGAGCCCTTAAAGTAGTCTGCGGCAGAGGGTTTCGACTTGAGGGTCGGCTTGCTAGGGCTGAGGGCTTGGGGTTTGGAGTTCAGGATTGTCTGTCTGGTTCTCAGCAGGGAATGGGGGAATGGGTTATTGGGACTACTACAGGGGACCTTGAGGGGCTATCATAGGGATCCATTCCCCCGTTCCCTACTAAGAACCAGACAGTTGTCTCGACCTGGATCTGGACGATGTCTGGAATACCCTGTTCTTATAGGCTCCGTGTGCCCACATAGCGTACTCACATAGCGTATACTTGCGCCTTACTTAAAGTACCTAAACATACATATTGTAGGAACCGTGCTAAGGCCTAAGTATCTACATATATTGTGGAAGGTCTGGATCGTGAAGGCCATCCGTCGTGACGCTGCAAAACTGTGAGACCCGAGTCCCCCACACCACCCACAGATCACACGTACCAAGTCTATAGCCTAAACTAACTAAATTAAACCCCTAAACTTCCAAATCCCTTGACCTAAACCCTTGGTAGATCTCTGATAGACGCCTTACTCTAAACCCCTAAACTTACAAACCCCGTGGACCCTATAGACCCTTAGTAGATCCCGGATCGACGCCTTAAAGGAACCCCCAAAACCCGAAATGCCAGGTGAGCGGATGCAAAGATGAGGTAGTCGGGCCCATCATCCGGGGAAGCTACACTCTGCAAGAGAAGAATCACGAGAGGAGCTCATGGGTTTAGGGGTTTTTAGGACTTTAGGGTTTAGGAGTTTAGGGGTTTAGGGTTAGGGGTGTAGGGTTTAGGGTTAGGGTTTAGGGTTTAGGGGTTTTCTAGGATTTTAGGGTTTAGGGATTAGGGGTTTAGGGTTTAGGGGTTTAGGGTTGAGGGGTTTAGGGTTTAGGGGTTTAGGGTTTAGGGTTTTTTAGGATTTTAGGGTTTTAGGGTGTAAGGCTTTTGGGATTTTTGGGCTTTTGGATTATAGGGTTTTAGGGTGTAGGGTTTAGGTTTAGGGTTCTAGGGTTTCAGGGTTTAGGGTGTAGGGTGTTAGGGTTTAGAGTTACCTTTAGGGTTGAGGGTTTAGGGGTTTGTCAGGGTTTTAAGATTTTCGGGTGCCGGGTTGTTGGGTTTAGAGTTTGTTGTGTGGAGCCTTGAGGGTTGAGGGTTTAGGGCGTTTGGGGTTTAGGGTTCAAGGTTTTAGGATTTTAGGGTTTTAGGGTGTAGGGTTTTAGGGTTCAGGGTTTGCTGATTTTAGGGTTTTAGGGTTTAGGGTTTCGCTTCTTCGAGTTTAGGCTTGTGTTGGTTTAGGTTGAAGGGTTTAGGGCCTAGCGCTTGAGATTCTTGGGTGTAGGGCTTTAGGGTTTTAGGGTTTCAGGTTTATGGTGTAGGGTTGTCGGGTTTCGGGTTTGTTGTTCAGGCGTTTATAGGCACCCTAATAACTAGCGCAGGTTTGGCTTGGGTGCTTAGGCTTTGGGGTTGGGGTTCCAGGTTTAGTTTAGGCTTTGGGGATTTCAAGGTTGTGAGGCTTCTGTTTAGGCTGTATATGCTTAGGGAAAAGGATTGAGGTTCTGGTGTTTTCAGCTGTGCGGTCAGGGTTTAGCGGTGGGGTCCGTATTTGAAGGGTTTCAGGGTCAGCGGTTAGGGTCGGGGATTTAACGGTTTTGGTTTAGAGGATTAGATTTGACAGCCACATGCGATGGATAGTACACGATGTGGGTACGTTTGGAGACAAGGTACAGAAGCCGATGCGGCAGGCACTGGAGTGACGAGTTATCCGGCAGAGTCTTTCTGTATCACATCCCAGGCTGGAGGTCCAGGGCCAGGGCTGGGCCATGGCTCTGGCACCGGGCCCTCATTTCCTAAGGCTCCATGTACCCTTATAGTATATACTTAGGCCTTAAAGTACCTATATAGGGACCCCTGTAAGGCCTAAGTACCTACTATAAAGGTACATGGAGCCTTTGGGATTTCTTTTACTTCAGAGAGAGCCTTTCTGTCACAGCCTCCTCGGCCTCCAGGAGTCAGCTCCGCCAGCGGCAGCACCCGCTGTGCCCTGATTTAATAGTCAGTGCAAGAAAGCAAAGTCTTTCTGTTACACCCTCCTCGACACCAGGAGGCGAATCCGAATGTCTTGATAGTGTTGGCCTGCAGTTGGATACATCAATACTCAGGACCCTGAGCCAACCGATCAGACTCGTTTAAGTACCACTCAATGTTGCAAGGTTTAGGGGTTTAGGGGTTCAAGGTTTCAGAAATACATGGCCAACAGTTTAAGATTTACCCCGCGCGCAACAATATATAGTCTGAAAGCAGGACCTTGTATTACTGCAGCCTGAAGCAGCAGGCTGAAGATGTGCCAAATCATAGGTATACCTTGTGTCACTGGTCCCAACAACTCAGCTTAAACCCTAAGCCCATGTTGCTCTTTGTCCCAATAGGGGCACTCAGACAGGCCGGTCTTCAAGAAAGATGAGAAGGTCGGTCCCAAAGCACAGACAGAAGTTATGTTGCCTCTCGGCTTATGGATTAGCGATTGTTACGGTTTGCTGGGGCCCTGCTGATTGCAGTTGTTCTTCGAATTCCGGTGTCCAAAGCCCAAACATCCAAATCCTAGATGCATCTGGGATTATGAAAGGATGGAACTATTCTTCTTTTTGCCGTGTTGGAGTCCCGCCGTTGCACATCCAAGCTGTAAGGCCAAAAGCAGCTCACTAGTAGCCGTGGCTGGTGGAAACCCCGGAAAGGGGCAGGTCGCCACGGCAAAGACTCTGGAGGCTGGAGCCAGGACTTCTGGCAGGAGAATGCCAGGGCGATGTGGTTTCATTACGGGGATGAACCACGGATGCCATGGCAGCAGTGGAATCCCGCGATCTGCGAAGCTCGACTGCATGCAATATGGGTTGGACATGCTACCCCTTCCTTGGATTGGGAAGCTGAACAGGTCGCGAGCACTGGAGAATGAATTGGCAGCGTGTTTTGTGCAAGGTGTTGTGTAGTTCTCCCTAAATAGGCCCCCAGAGTCGTAAGGGACCCCCAAAACACCCTAAAAGTGACCCAAGCCCTAAACCCTAGAACCTGAAACGCTAAACCCTAATAAGTGCCTACAGCCTGGATAACACTCGGCCCGTAAGCAATAAGCTCTGCAATCCGGAACCGCAAGCAGGCTTTACGGTCGTGGGGCGGGTTTACCTAGACCCCCAACTACCCTTTATTGTAGCCCCGAATTACCTTTCCTTACCTTTCAATGGGAAATATCAGAGCCCGCTAATATAAAGGGTACTTGGGGGGCCCTGGTAAAGCCCACAATCCCTAAATCTTAAACAAAAGGATCTGAAGGATGAATATGGAATGCTACTTGCGCAGACACTAAATTCCTCACATAGGCACCCTACTGTGTACCATGTTGGGGGCATTAGGATAAGCACCTCAGCTCCATGAGCCGCAAAATCCCGAAAATCCATTAGTTAATAAGAAATCCTCATCTGGACCCTAAACCCTAAGCCCTACCCGCAAAGACCCTAAAAGCCTTGAACCGGTATAGATCCGCGGAGGTTCAGGGTTTAGGAGTTGAGGGTCTTACAGGAACCCTGAGCTCCTCATAGGCACCTGTTTAGGGTTTAGGGATTTGTGGGGCCCCCCCTTAGATACGGTTGATGATATAACTCCTGCATTACCTTAACGACCCTAGACTATGAGAACTATGGTATATTCCTTATCATGGGTAATGCAGGATTTGTATAACCGTATCCCTGGAAGATCCATTAATTTTGAAGCCTTCAACTAAAGGAACCCCGAGAGCTGGAGGTATTCAATGCCTAAATCCTACTGTAAACCTTGCACCCTAAACCCTACATCCTATAAACCATCACCCCAAGCTCTTTATAGGAACCCGTACAGGACGCTAAACCCTGAGACGCGGAGCTCGAGGTATTTCTAGCAAGGCAACAAACCATAAACCCCTAAAGCCCTAAACCCTACCCTAAACCTTAAGAGCTCGAGGTATTTCTGGGAAGACCAGGAGAGCCCCGACTTCAGCGGCTGGTGGTTTGGCCCCCAAATCGGTGGCGATGAGGCCGAGCTCCAGGATTTCCTGTAGAAGTTGTGGGTGTGTTATAAGGCTGAGGCTTTATAGGGCTTGAAGTGCTAAAGGTTTAGGGCTTAGGGTGTGGTGACGTCATGGGTGCTCGCTGGTGTGTGCACACCCAGGCCGCTCGCGCCTGTGTGTAGGCCCTGAAAGCCTGAAATCAAGCATTTTAGGATTTAGTTCTACAGTCCCAGGCAGAATCGAAATGACGTGAGAACGTGGGCTCCAAGCGGAGACAACCAGCAGCGCATGTGGGTTTTTTGTGACTCCGTGTCTGGCAGTTGCCGGGGGGCTTTCTGTGGGTTGTGCTAGCGGTAGTTCTCATGTGGGCTGTCTGCAAGGCTGTTCAGGTGCTGATGGGTTCTCATGTGGGCTTTCTGTAAAGCTGTCCTGGCGGGTGCCGGAAGAAGCAGCCGGCTTTGTGTGAGGCTGTGTTGGCGGGAGTTGTCAGGAGACAAGCAGAGTGCATATCAAATCCGCCAAATCGTGAAGGGTTTGGGGGGGTCCTATCCTTGTCCTTTTGGGAGCCATTCCAAATCGTGAAGGTTTGGGGGTTGTCCTATCCTTGTCTTTGTAATTAGAAGCCGCAACAAAATCGTGAAGGGTTGGCGGGCGAGCCTTATCCCTGGAGCTGTCCGAAGTTTTAAATGACACTTCTTAGAAGCAGACTCTGGTAACAGAAAATCCGCTGTCAGCTTCCTGGAAGGGAACAGCCACCAAGTCGTGATTGTCACGGGTTGGGGGGGGGGGTCCTGTCCTGGAAACCACTCCAAATCGTGAAGGGTTGTAAGGTCCCATCCTACTCCTGTAGCCACTCCAAATCGTGAAGCTTCTGGAAGCCGCTGCGATTTGTGAAGGGCTGGGTGAGCCCTATCCTTGGAGCCGTCGAAATGCAGGGAACCCCGAGATCGGCCGACAGCCCAATTTAAACGGCATTTTATCAGCCAGAATTTGGTAACAGAAAATCAGCTGTCAGCCTCGTGGAAGGGAGCTCCCGCCAAATCGTGAAGGGTTGGGAGGGTCCTATCCATGTCCTGTCAAGCGGTTGGCTTTCGCAGATCCGCTCCAAATTGTGCAGGCTTGGCGGGGTCCTATCCTTGTCCTTTGGGGGACTCGCTCCTAATTGTGAAGATTTGGGGCCCCCAGTCTTTGCCCTATTGTGGCATCCTTGTCCTTTCAGAGTCCTAAAAACCGCTCCAAATGGTAATGGTTGGGGGTGCAACCCTGGTCGAAAGGACGTTTAGGGTTTCTCCTTAGCCGCCGTGGGAGGTGCCCGAGCGGCCGGCAGCGTGGTGCCCGTCGCCTAGGTTTACCTAGGCTGCGCGTACGCGCTCTCTGCCGTTCGCGAAGCTGGGGCCGCTTCGGCGGGCTCCGCGTTGGCGGTTGTCGTAGGGTCCAGGGCTTGGGGTTTAGGGCTTAGGGCTTGTGGTTTCGGGTTTTAGGCCTCGGATCTGAGATTTCCTTAAAACTTTAAAGCAGTAAACCCTAGGCCCTGTACGATAAGACTCTATAAAGCCCTGAAGCCTTAAACCTCAAACCAAGCCCTAGACCCTAAACTGTACCCTTAAAAGCCGCCATTCTGCAGGTTTGGGCGTTCCACCCGGATGCTACGGCCATGAATCCGCCAACGACAGGATGGCAGCGCCGGGCTCATTCAACCCAGCAGCCCTTATCTTCCTTTCAGGGTTGAGGGTTTGGTTGGTTGGTGGGCTTAGGGGTTAGGCTTCAGGGTATCAGTTTCCAGGGTTCCTTTAACGAGTCCCGTAAGGGGCCACTATCTCCGTTTCAGAGTTCCGCGAGAGTCTTTAAAGGGAGTTCCTGTAAGGGTTCCTAGAAGGGGCTTTGGGTCTTGGGTGTCCGTAAGGATTCTGAGTTTTCGGGTGCAGGGTCAGACGTGCAGAGTCAGGCAGAAGGTCGTATAGGGCATTATGGGCTATGCCGAATGTTGCATGGTCTTATGGGTTTAAGTAGTAGGTACGAGTTGTTAGGATAGTAGCAACTGCAGGTGAGTAATTGGGGGGGTGAAGATGATTGGTATTGTTGTGGCCCCGCCCAGATGTTTTATTCCACTCCTGTTCCCAATGATCTGAGTCCGAGAACACTGGCAGAGGCAAGATTGGTCGATTTGTTGGCACGCATGTGTCGAGATGCAGCTAAAGAGAGCCCGGGGCAGATCGATGCAATGATCAATCAAGCACGTCCTTTGCTGAGCGACGATCTGGTGTCGGACCCTTGCGGTGATATGTGAGGTCCTCTACGGTTTGGGGCTTTGGGAGGAGCCTCCACATCGAGTCGAGTTAGTCACGTCATCGCCCTTGTTTGGCGTGTATGCAAGGGTCCGTGACAGTGGCATTGCAGGCCAGCAGCAGCATTCTAAAGGACGTTGTCGAGACCGACGACGTGCTAAAGCTCGAGTTCACCGGCCCGTGACACTGCAGATCACGCGCTTTGCGCCATCAGCCGCTGCAGTGGCAGAAGCCCGCTCGAGAAGCCTCCGCCGGCGCCGCTCAAAGCAATGGAGGATGGGTGATGCATGCGTTCATTCCTGTCGCGGCTCCCCCTCCCCACAAGAAACAGATTCTAGACCCTAGCCCCAAGCCCTAAATGCTAAACCGTGAACCCCAAGAACTAAAGCTCGGCTGGTTGATGTTGGGGCTTAGGGTTTAGCAAGGCCTGTTTAGGCTTTTGTTTTAGGGTGGACTTTCTTGCATTTTCTTGGATTTAGGCTTTGCGGGTTTAGGGTTTGGTAGTTTAATCCTTGTATGTTGTGACCTCAGAATCCAAGATGGGTAGTTTGGTGTTAGCTCGGAAAGGCATCCACCGGCCCGAAGCAATATCACCAGTCTGCAAGCCCGAAAGGATGGAAGCTCTAAGCCCTTTTAAGGTGATCCCAAAAGGCAACTACTATGGAGCCTATATGGGTATATGATAAGAAATGCTGCGGAATTGTGGTACTCATGAACCTCCACCCTAACCCTTAATCGCAGAAAACCCTATTAATCCCTAATCTCCCAAGCCGTTAGCACTATTAAGTCTCCCGGAATAACCATATATGTTCACAACCTTCCTCTATCACTGGAGGGGCTTATAGCTTAGGGTTAACCTCAAGCTTTAAGCCCCCAAACTTCACACACATCGTCAAAATAGACCTATCGGTTTAGGGTTTAGTATACGTAGAGTTACCTTCAGTATGTATATATATATATCAAAATTGCCCTCAGATATATAGATTTTTGGTTTAGGGTTGAGTATAAGGCCATCCGTTCTACATTTCCCAACAGCTATCTTCATTAACCCTAGTCCCTAAACCTTAAACCCTAGACGCTAAACCCTGGACTCTAGACCCTAAGCCGTATGCCCTACACCCTAAGCCATAGACCCCAAACTCTAAACCCCAAAGCGTCTAAACCCAGAAAAGCAAAGGTGCCCCTTCGACGGTCCCGTCGACTCCAGCATTGAGATAGTCACTCGGACATTGAGCTTCCAAAGACTCTCAGGGTTCATACATGGGTTGCTATAAGGGTTGCTTTAATGGCCAAGACCCTGTCTTAGCATGATAAAGGCAGGTTTAGGGCTTGAAGGGGTTTAGGGTTGAGTATTTTAGAGTTGGGGATGGAGGGTGCCGTTAAGAGTTCAATCTTTCCCTTACCCTAGGAATCTAAGGTCTCATATATTAAGGCTTTTGGGCCCAAAGACCATACTATATAAGGCTTTTGGGCTATTTTGATGCCCAGGGTTCGAAGGTTTCATTTGAGGTTTGCATAGGGTTTCATAGGATTGATTGCAGTATAGGGGTTCCTTTCAGGGCTCGTTCACGGGGCCCAAAAAGGTTTAGGGACTTGAGTTGTCAGGGCTTTAAGTTTCTAGGGTTTAGGGTTTTACGACCTAAACCCTACACCCTGAAATCAATGTCTTAGGTCATTTGCTCGGTTCCCTTGTGCTTCAAGACACGGACCTGGAACACCAAATCCGAAGTGCTTGTCTACCGCCGCTCTAGATGCGGGGTCAAAAGTTCAGTGTTTTGGCTCATGGTGAGTGCATGTTTGGATCCTGAGAAGCACAGGATAGTGCATGATTACGCCAGCAGTTCATGGGCTCATTTCGTGTTTAATTGGTTAATTTCGTCAGATAACTGCTTTTTGTTGTGTTGAATTTCTGTTTATAAATGCATACATAGGTTTGTTGTTATTGTTCTCAGAATTATACTTCTTATTATTCGCATTCCTATTCCTATTCCTAGTATTCTCTTATTCTTATATTAATTCTGATAATAATAATTATTATTATTATGATTATTATTATTGTTGCTATGTTTGTTAATCTATGTAAATATATATATATATATATATTTACATATACATACTTATATGACATAGGGTTGCTCGAGGCACGGCTCTCTTAAGGAGGCTGCTTTGGGGTTCGGGGTTTACAGGTTTCAACTTGATGTTTTAGGGTTTAAGGGTTTAGGGTTTAGGGGTTTTTAGGGGTTGCGGGGTTTAAGGGTTTAAGGGTTTAGGGTTTGGGGGTTGGGGGTTGAGGGGTTTAAAGGGGTTGCGGGGTTTAAGGGTTGAGGGGTTTAAGGGTTTAGGGGTTTATAGGGGTTGCGGGGTTTAAGGGTTGAGGGGTTTAAGGGTTGAGAGGTTTAAGGGTTGAGGGGTTTTAGGGTTGAGGGGTTTAAGGTTTAGGATTGGGGAGCCCTGAAGCATCCCCAAAGTAGGCTGTTTGTTGGGCCTCTTTGGTGTCGCTGCCTGCAGAGGGATTGTCAAAACTAATCTGCACACAGTCACAGAGACTGAACACAGGCAAGACCGTCCACCGATTGAACCTCTTGAAAAAGCGAAGTTCAAACCTTAAACCCTACCCGAAAGGCCCAACCTTGAATCCAGTACCTTCAACCCAATGCGTTGAAACTTAAACCCTACCCTCCTTCCACCCTCACCCTGGACACGCTTGTCCCTTGTCTAGACCGGAAAGCCTAACAATAACTTAAACCGTACATGCTGAAGCCTGAGCCGCTGTCATTCCACCCAAGAGTCCCGGGAGTAGGGCCTTGCTATGAACCCTGGTATAGAATTTAGTTATGGGCGCAGGTTTGGTAAGGTATACCGCAAAATCCCGACCCTAAACCCTGAACCTCTGAACCCTTTTCCCCCAGGCTCTTCATCTCAAAATTGACTAAGCCCCTTTCATTCGAGGTCACCCGGCTTACCAAGGGAGCCGCCGTCCCCGGGCGACAGCCCGGCACGTCCAAGGCCGGCAAATCCAGTCAGGCTGTTTCATGAATACCTTTTTAGTTGAATAACTACACTTTACGTTCTTTGGGACAACATTACCCCATTTAGGAATAACAATTTAGATTGTGTTTGCCTTTGGGTTTAGAAATTCACTGAGTAAGTTGCTGGTATAGTGGTTGTTATTATGATCATCAGCATCATTATCACTCTCGCTATCAATCTTATCACCAATACGGTTGCTGTCATGAGTTCAAGTTTTGTTGTTGTGATAGGTTTCGATGATACTTGCAACGTTGTCACGATCAGTACTGCTACCACCACTGCTATGGTCTCTTTGCAACGGTGTTGATTGGTAGTTTTCCCACAGTGTCTCAACATATGTTGAGTTATTCATTGTACTCAGCTTTTGTTTGTATACTGTTTCACCTTGAGACGACAGTCTGCGGAGGGACAGGCGGAGGGACGGACGGAGGGACGGACGGACGGATGGATTCTTGGATGGATGGATTGATGGATGGATTGATGGATGGGTTGATGGATGGATGGATGGATGGATGGACGAATGGATGGATGGATGGATGGATGGACGGAGGGATGGATGGATGGATGGACAAATGGATGGATGGACGGAGGGATGGATGGATGGATGGATGGACAAATGGATGGAGGAATGGATGGGGGAATGGATGGATGCATGGATGCATGGATTGGTGCAGGAATGAACGTATGTGTGCATGGGTGGATGTGTGTATGCCAGTGTATGCGCGCGCGTGTGTGTGTGTGTGTGTGCGTGCTCACAGGTGTACATGTGCGCGCGGGCATGAAGATTTTTGGCAATGTTTCGTGGCAAAGGAAGCACCAAACCTCAGCAACACCTCCATGCCTAGCATAGTGTATATCACCTGAAGATATTGCATTATCTCTGAAGTTGTGTAGGTTTTCTGTCGCTAGTCTCACATTGCAGCCCAACATATACATTCACCACATACCTACAGCGCCCCCGCAGTACGCATTAATGTGAGCCTGACGTCATGTGGTTTGGAATCCAAAACCACATCTAGACCCTGAAACACCCAAGTGGCTGAGTTTGTCAACATTAGACTTTGTGGAGAATGAAACCTTCTTTCACACTGAAACTTTAAAGAAACTTTTCCGGGCCTATATATGAACTGGGCAACTAGACCCCAAAATCATGTTCCGTGCACCAGCGCCCAAACCCTAAACCCTTAACCCTTAAGAACCAAAGCCCAAAGCAGAGGTGGAAAAGCCGGTTCCGATCTTATCCAAGGGGGAGCAGGCCTGGCCCAGCCTTAAAGGACCCAATAAGTAGGTACTTCTTCGGAATAATAGGGTTCCTTTTGGGGGGTTTATAAGGATTACTATAAGGGGTATTATGGGGGTTTTGTATAGAGTCTAAGGGGACCCAATAAGTAGGTACTTCTTCGGAATAATAGGGTTCCCTTTTGGAATCAAATATGAGTTACAGTTACATCAAATCAACGGATTTTGTCTCACAGTCTCACCCCTGACACTGAGGAGTGCAAAGCTCCCTCATGGGGAGCATCAAAGGACCTGAGGGCGAGACCGTCCCCAGGCCAAAACCACGTTCATTCTCCACCATGACGAGACCTCGTTGCGATCGCGGAGAAAGCGAGACAAAGGCCATCAGGTGTACAACGCGGAACGCCTATATGTTATCACCTCAGAGGACGCCGTCATGCCTCCGTACAGGGAGGGAAAAAATTACGGCAGCACTACCCGCGGGGAGATTTTGGGGCCTATCCCCGCGACTTCCTGGGAGGAGCCTGATTCCTGATCTAGTACTAGGCACTTAGACCCCTATGGCGTGGACGAGTTGATGGGTTCTCTAAGGGTTCTTTCCAGAATTTAGGGATTTTAGGGTACAGCATTTACCTTAGTAGCTGAGTAGTTAACCTTTAACCTTTTGGGGTTTATATAATCCTACCATGATTCAATTGCTTAACCCTTACCCCAAACCCTAAACCCTAAACCCTCGGTTTAAAAGGGCCCTTAAACAAAAACAAAAAAAAACCAAGCCCTAAACCCTAAACCCTACTCAGGCCCTAAGTTAGGGCTTGAGGGTTTAGGGTTTAGGATTTAGGCCCTTAAAGGGCCAGGCCCGGGCTCGGGGTTTAGAGTCTAGGGCTTTTGGGTCTCAGGTTTTAGGGTTGAGGCTTTAGGGTACACCTGAAGTCATAACAAGGTTCAGATTTTTGCAAGTCTATAAAATATAATATATATATATATATATATATATATTCGAATATATACATATATATATATGTATACATACATATATAATATGGAAATCACACTAGGAAAGCCCAAAACCCAGGCTTGTGTCGCTGCAGGTAGGGTTGAACAGGTTTTAGTCAAGGTTGCGCTTGGAGCAGGTGTTACGTTTGCCAAGGCACCGGATTGTAAAGTCGGTATATACTGAAATCACTGTCAGGAATCGAGCCAACGAAAAGCATGTAGGCTGTAGGGCGTGTAATGCAGGGGCCTCACTAGTTAGCTGTTACCTATGTTGTTTTGGGGGCTCCTTATTAATAGAACTATACCATAAAGGAGCTCAATGACACTATTCTAAGTATTAAGGCCCCTACATTATATACCCTATAGAAACCCCTATAGAACCCTTTAAGGGACCTGTTTTTAGGAACTCTATTCTATTAAGGCCCCTACAGTAAGCGGACTGCTGGCTTAGTTTGGTTTGCAGGGTCCAGAGGCTTCCACCAAACCCTATAAACCCTATAATCCCTAAACCCCAAACCCTAAACCCTATAAACCCTAAACCCCAAACCCTAAACCCTATAAGCCCCAAACCCTATAAACCCTATAAACCCCAAACCCTAAACCCTTTTGTTTGCGTTTCTTTGGCGCTGGATTTTAGGGCCTTAGGTCTGTAGGGCTTAGGGTTTAGGGTTTCAGCCCCGCTCCCCTCCCCTTCCCGGCACGAAATCAAGAAGACCTAACTTAAAGATCAAATTTTCAGTAAACCCTGAATCCTCAAGCCCTCAAAAGGTATCAAAGCNCCCCGCAGCGCAGCGACAGCAACCCTAAACCGGTTCAAGGTTTAAGTGCTGCTTTGGTGCCTTTTGTTGACCCAAGGTTTGTTAAAGGGGTTGGGTCATTGGTGCGCCGAACCTTTGAGCGCTTGAGGCCGCGAGAAGAAAGAAGGAGCTAGAGCTCATGTCGCAGCAGGAGCCGATCCTCATCACATCAAGTCGATTTAGAAAAGCTCTTCATTTTGCTAGACCTGAAACCCCAAACCTTCAGCCACAAGCCCTAAACACAAAGCCTTGAAACCCTAAACTTGAGTTGAAACGGCCCTAGTCCATCAGAAGACCCACATTCGATCGGCTGAGCGGCCAGGAATAGGATTTGGGGCTGTGTTGGCATTTTTTTGTTGGATTCTAGGGCTCAAATTTGAGGCTGTACTTGGGGCAGTTGGGATTCGGGTTTCCGGGTTAAGGCCTGGCCCATAGACTTGGGTCTGGGCTTGAAGTTTCAGTGTGAATAGTGAACCCCAGAAAGTGGGAAACTGGATTAAGGCCAAATAGTGCTGGGATTCCCTATACATTACTCTTAAGGATTGAGGCTATGGGGTTTCCAACTTTTGGGCTTTTACTATAGGGCGTTTCGAGTAGGGGGGGAAGAGTTCTCTTTGCAAGGCAGAGCAGAAGTGGAGGTGGTCGGAAGCTTTCGGAAACCACGAGATTTCTTGGTCAATGTTGAGGAAACCGCAGTGCCGTCTTGACGTGGAGATATGTTGGGACCGGAGTTTCAGGGCTTTTGGCATTCTGCTTCGGCTGTTTTGGGATTCAGGCGTCACAGTTTTGCCGACAGGGTTGGCCGAATGGGGGGCCTGTACTGAAACAACTGAATTGGGCTTTGGGGTATTTTGTAGCATACACCCAGGGAATGGAACTAAGGTGACTGGTATTAGCGGTTCAGACCATTGCATTGAACCCTAAACCTTATCCCGTTGAGCCAGCAAATCATGAACCCTGCAGAAGAATCTCTGCAGCCGCGCCTAGAAGCCACTAACCCCCCTGGCCCTTAAACTGAAATTCTTTCAACATATTTCAGCCCTTTGCACCACTCAGAATCCCAACCGCAAATTTACATGCTAAGCACAACTCTAAACGCGTAGACCCCTTGAACTTCTGACCGATCTGTTATACATCGTGTACATTGTAAGGACCAAATGACCTGTAAAAGTAAGGGCCCTGCTCCCTTATACTGTGAATCCCTATATGGTGTACTGTATGAACCTTAAACCCGTTTAGGGTTCATTTCCTCGAGGTACCCCACAGCCAAAACTCCCAAACCCTAAAACCCGAAAACCCACAGCACCCCCTACCGGAACCCTTCGAGGAACCCTTTACAAGAGCCCTACTTCCCCCAAAGACTAAGCAAACTGCGGAGGAGGAAATCTCCCGGCAGATGATGACCGAGAGGGAGAGGCCTTGCATTTTTCTAGGTTTAGGGTTTACGGCTTCAGGGGTTTAGGGCTAGGGGTGTTGTAAGTGATCCTAAACCCTAAACCCTAAACCGTTTCCAGCGCAAGGGTCTGGGTCTTCGTCGATCACTCCAGGTGTTGTTGTTGCAGTTCGTTCTTTGTTCATGGATAACCCGAAAGGTCCGAAGGACCCAATAATGAGGTACCTGGGTCCTGGGTTAGGATAGTATTTATGTAGGTTAATATTTGGGAGGGTCGATGATTGTTAGGCACTTGGACGCCCACCCGTTCCTAATTGCTTTGTTCTCCGAGCATTTCAACATACCGTTGCCTGTGTCGGCTCTCGCGGTTTACTCAAACGATGACCATAGCTTCGTCGTCGCGAACGCTGAAGCTTTGTCTGGGAATGGCCTCGATGCTTATTATGCCGCTTTAGAGCGGTTCTAATGAGGAACTTATATATGAGTCCCAGTGCGCATACCGTGTAGTTATCCTGGGGCCCCCAAAGTGATAGAGCTGCCGGACTATGTGGTAATGCTATTACCATAGGTTACAGTCCCTCTATATATATATATATATACATATATATATATATTTATTTATTTATTTATTTTATTTATACAATATAGAACCGCCGCCCAATTTCAATCTGTAAAGCGAACCCTACCAGCAAGCCGTTGGAACTTATGGAACCTTTTTGGGCAACCCTCCGAGGAGCCGTTATAGATCCCTTAATGGGGCCCTTCAAGGAGCCCCAAAAGCTACATATACCTCTAAACCCTAAAGCATCCTTCAGTCTATAACCCCGAGTCATACTGTTGATGGACAAAATCCTGCATGACCCTAAGGACCCTAAACTATGGGAATTATGGTATATTCCTTATAATGGGTAATGCAGGATTTTGTCCATCAACCGTAACCCCGAGTCATAACCCTAAACCTTAAAGGAACCTTCAAAGGAGCTTTTTTTACCCTTATAGATCCTTTAAAGGAGTCCCAAACCCTAAACCCTAATCCCTCGAAGGGGCCCTATTCCACTTTTTTGCAGTCCCTTTTCTTATCTGCAGCGGAAGCCCTTGAAGGTCAAAGCTGTAAACAGCCACTTGCGGGTTTAGGGTTCAGGGGTTCGGGATGAGGGTTTAGGATTTAGGGTTTAGAATAAAGAGGTTTAAAGGTTTGGGATGTAGGATTTCATGAATGGTTTAGGGTTTCGGGTTTTAGGGTGCTACTTGCGCCCCGAACTGCATCCTTCACTTGCAGGCTGGCAATACAGCGCAAAGAAGAGCTGCAGCAGAGACAGCAGTTCGAGGTGCTTCCGTGCAGCTTTTCAGGATGCCTTATTGCACCTCTACAGCGAAGTAATTCGATTTTGGAGGCCTTACTCTTGTTAGTGAGGCATCTAAACCGGCAGGCAGTTTGAAGGGTTGTACCCTATAATCAAGGGGTGACAACCCATGATTTGGTGGGTTTGGGGTTTCAGGTAAGATGGCATATACTCTGGGCCTGAAGGATTTCTGACGTGGTATAAGCTATACCCCCCCCCTTAAAAAAAGTATATTGAATAGAACTATTACGCCCCCTATGCTCAACCGTAGTAGTGAGCCGAATCGAACTCTTCAAGGTCACCCCTTGAAGGAACCCTATTCTAATTGTTTAGGCCCCTACCCTAAACCCCCATAGCACTTAGAGGCCCAGGGGACTCAGTAAGTAGGTTATACCCCTAGTATAACTCCCATATAACCGACTTACTAAGTCCCCTGGGCCTCCAAGTAACCCTGATGGAGCCACCAGAAGGAACCCTTTAAAGTAAGCCGGGGTTAGCAGTTGAGTCACCACAGCTATTAAGCTTACACGAACCGCAAGGTGCAGGTAAGTAGTCCGCCTTAGGGATTTTGTTGGGCTCTACATAAGGAAGAATTGGAGTTCTGGGGATCTAGGGTGTAGGGTTTAGTGTTAGGGTTTAGGGTTTAGCGTTTAGGGTTTAGGGTTTAGGGTTTAGTGTTTAGTGTTAGGGTTTAGAGGGGGTGAGGTGTTTTTTTGCAAGTTAAGGGGTTGTTCACGCTAGAGGGTTTATGGGCTTGGAGAACTGGTTGCTCACGAAGCTACGAGTCTTTGATTTTCACAGCAAACTTTGCATGAATCTGATTCCCGTACTCAAGCCTCAAAATCAGGAGACTTTTAATGGGGGGGGAGGGGGGGGCTATCCGACCTCTGCAACGCCCCCCGCAGAACCTCTAAGAGTTTCTTGGGGTATGTAGTAGTATTCATAGTGTCATAGTATTCATAAGTAATAGTATAATTATAGTATTAATATAGTAGTAATATAGTATTAATTCAATAATAATAGCAACAATATAATAATAGCAATAATAGTATTAATAGTATTGATTCAACGAGTATTAACAGTATATTGATAGTATTACTACATAGTATTGCTAGTATTAATGGTTTAAATAGTATCGACTCTAAACTCTGAGACATAAACCCTAAAGCCCTCAACCTTCAGGTGGAGCACAAGAAGCGCGAACATCATGCTTTGCTGCTTCTAAAAAGGTCATTGCTTCTCGGCCGGACAGTAGGTGCTCCCTTCTTAGAGGCCAAGAGGTGGCTTAGTAAGTAGGCTAAAATATAGCCCTATAACCCTTAAACACTAAACCCTAAACCCTACACTTATAACGGACTTACTAAGTCCCCTGAGAGCCTTCGAGTTGAGGTGTTCTGTAGGCAGGGTTGGATTCTTAAGTAACCACACGTGAGGGTTTAGGGTTTACAGCCTGCAACTACTACTGGCTCTGTCTGAGGTCTGTCCAGCCTGTAATGCCTGTGACGAGTATCGACTTTACAGAGTATTTGGAGCGCCAGGAATGGCTCCGGGCGAACTAAACTCAAAATAAGCCTGGGTGACTGATAGATAGTGGATAGATAGGTCACTCAACCCAAAACCTACACCCTGAACATCTAAACCCTAAATCCTGTTTCCTAAACTCTAATTATGAGCAGATAGATCGACAGATCGACGAAGGCTTCTCTGTAGACTCATACAGCAACCTGCGTTGTAGGGTTTAGGGGTGCATGGCTTAGAGTCTAATCTAAACCTGACAAAGATTGGGTTCCTTGCGACGAGTGACAAGGTCTTGATTAACTTGACGCTGGATTACCTTGTAAACAAACCTTTCACCCTGAACCTGCGTAGTCGCAAAGATTTGGAAGTACCATACAAGCCTAACCACTGATCAACATTAGTTCTTGGGATACCTCAAGATGCTTTGAATATAATGTACTCCCAAAGCCTATTCTAACATTTAAGGCCCCTATACTTGACACTTCTAGTCAGTGTCACCCTTCTGGAAACCCATCAAAGCACTCTTACAGGAACCCTGTTCACCATGGTTTGGGGGGACCTAATTTCATAATACTATTATATGTGGACCCTCTTGGGTAGGAAAGCCTAAACCCTAAACCCCTAAAGACGCCAAAACCCTAAACCCCTAAACCTTAATTCCTAAACCCTAATGATACGCCTTATAGAAACCCTTGAAGAAACCCTTCTAGAAACCCTTTAAGGAACCCTTTGAGGAACCCCTTAAGTATTAAGCAAAGCCTTCAAGGAGCCCCAGAACCCTACTTGGAGGCCCAGGGGACCAGGCAAGTCGTGGTTTAGGGGTTTAGGGTCCAGGGGTTCAGGGGTTTAGGGTTTAGGGTCTACTTGGAGGCCCAGGGGTGCTTATAACTCTACTTATAACCTACTTGCTAGGCCCAGGGGACCTCTAAGTACTCTACTGCTTAGAACCCTTATGGAATCTTTTTTAGAACCCTTAAAGGAATCCTTATAGAAGCCCTGAAAGGCATCCTTATAGAAACCCTTTAAGGAGGCCCTAAGCCCTATGTGAACGTCTGAGCGGGACCACCGACCTCCAAGGCAAAAGCTTCGATTAGCTAAGCCGGAGACGCTCCCAGAATTGACAGCGGAGGCCTCTTTGGGGGCTTATAGTTTAGGGTTTAGGGTTATGGGGTTGGGGTTTAGGGCTTAGGGTTTATAGGCTCCTAGGGTTGTATAGAACCCTAAATATTTACCTAGTGGGTTCCGTATCATGATCATACCATAAACGTAAGCAGAGTTTTGGAATTGACAGCGGAGGCGTCTTGGACTCCAAGTCTTCGTAGGGTTTATGGGGCTTTGGCCCTTAGGCTTGGAGCTTAGGGGTTTTAGGGGGTTCAGGTCTAGGGTTCAGGGGTAGGGTAACTAATCAGGGTACTATAAGGGTTCCTTTAAAGGGCTCTATAAGGATTTGGGAGTTTCCGAAAATTAGGGGTACCTTATTTTGGGGTCCTTATAACAAGGATCCTACTATTTAAGATACTATATTAGGGTCCCCTATTTTCGGAAACCCCCATATGGTTTAGGGCTTCGATTTCATGGACACCACACAACTCTCTGTCTGTGTCCCATTCGGATGAAGCTTACAAACCAAGTCACGAAACGGTTTAGAGTTTAGGGTTTAGGGTTTGGGGTAATTTAGGGTTTAGGGTTTAGGATATACTTCCAAGTCAGCGGCACCTTGCGGGCACGGAATGGATGATTTTGTACGAGCCGCGAGCCCGTTGCTTAGTGGGATCAGGCTGGCCTGGATTCTGCTCAGAAAGGCTGCGCTGGATCACACCACAGAGTCCCTGCGCCTCGCGGGCAGTCCGGGCGCTAGTTCTGCGTAGATGCATGGATGGTTGCCCCCAGGTTACACTCACCTCTGCACCCCCTTGCCCGTTTCTTAGTGACGGGTAGGTCTTTACACGGCGGGCCGATGTCCATTACAGTGGAGTTTCGCTAGCATCTTGACCGGCCTTGGCCAGTACGGGAAGGGCAACTCCAGGCAGCTCAAAGAGCAGCCCAGCCAGAAGGAACCTGGCGGCATCCACGGAATGTGAAGTTATAAAAGGTGGCCATGGGGTGCAACCTTGCAGTGTTGGGGTTCGGTGCGAGTGTGGACAGCAGCGGCTTGCCCTCTGTGGTTCAAGTCAAGTGGTACAAGGCAGTTATTTCAGACGTTTTCTTTCAGGACTTTGGTGCTTGTTTGGGGCCTAATTCCATAATGATACTATGTATGGAGCCTCTAGGTTAATATGGATTCGAGTTTCAGGTTTCAGGGTTTAGGATTTCGGGCTTTAGACTTTAGGGTATAGGGTGTAGGGCTATTATTCAAGAGCCTCCGATCCAACCCTGAACTCTCCCTTCCCAGACCCCTGGAAGGGCGATTGGCAGTCCTCAGGGACCATCGTTTATGAATGAGCTTTCAGAGTCTCTGGCAACTCCGAGCTCTTGCAGGCGAGTGCCTAATATAGGCGCCTTAGTAATTAGAACAGGGCTCCTTTAAAGGGGTCGATAAGGGCTACTGTAAAGGATCTATAAGGGTACTATAATCTAGGGGCCTTAACAATTAGAATAGGGTTTTGGGACCCATGTTACTCTAAATATGATAAGGAAACCCCCAAATAGTCTAGGTCATCATTTAGGCCCCTAAAGTAGGAGTGTCACAACCCGGAACCATAAACCCCGCCCGAACACCAACCAAAGAAGTTGCATGTGGCTCAGGTAATCTCTTGCAAGAACTACAGATCCCACATCGACCACCAACCCTAGATTGGCAGAGCCCCTGAAGAAAGCCGGCAAGTACAGAGTTGATGGCCGATCGCACTTATTGGCAGACAGACCACATGATGCAAGCTCATGCTTGCGTTAATGCATGCTGTTGGGCTAACGGTTGTTAGGCTCTCCGAGAACTTCGCAAGGAATTGACCCCGAACACCAGCACATAGCACTTAAAGCTTGGTGAGAAGCTTGTACTTGAAGAACTAAACCCTACATCCTTTCCTTCCAACCCCCCTTACAACTACCGCTTATTGGGGCCTAAGTACCTACTAGGATACTTGGGGGGTGCTGGTAGGGAAAGAGCTCTCAAAGCGCTCTCAAAGCCGGCGAGGTTGACGAGATCCTCCTCCAAGAGGCCATGCTCCTTCCCCGGAGCATGAGGCAGGAGGCCGACAAGGTGCGAGTTGGCGGTGTACTACAGGGGCCTAAATAATTACCTATACCATTGTGGGTGTTCCTTTTTAGGATTATAGTATAATGGGCCCCAAAACCCTATTCTAATTATTCAGGCCCCTATATTATGGGAAAGGGCTTAAGGTTTAATGCTCAGGGTTTTTTGTTTAGTATTTCGGGTGAGGGGTTTAGGGTTCAGGGTTTAGGGTTTAGGGTTTGATGTTTGGGGTTCGAACTGTTCCGGTTAGGTCCCAGTTTAGGTCCTAGGGTCTAGGGTTTCGGGTTTAGGTTTAGGTCAGGGTTTAGGGGCTTTTTGGGCATCACCACTTTGCGGTTGTTCAAAAGCTGAGAGACCGCTGGTTTTGTCCGGGCCTCATACGAGTTCAAAAGGGGTCTACAGGGTTTTCATACGGCTTCTAACAGGGCTTCATGTGGGTTTTCTAAGGAGTGTGTTGAAGGGTTCCATGCCGTCTTTACTGGTCTTCGGTTCCGAAACTAGGATTCGCGAGGATCACTGACGGAGCCTCAGCAAGTACTATCCAAGGAATAACTGTACTGGCTGTACGAATCTGTCATAACCTTCATAACGTAGGGGCCTCAATAATTTGAATAGTTTTTTTTTTTAGGGGGGGGGGTATACTAATTCTAGTAAAACCATAATAAGGAACCCCCCCCTCCCCCCTCCCCCCCCAAAAAAATATTCCAAGTATTAAGGCCCCTACATTCGGCAAATCCCAAGTCCTCGTCTAGGCGGCCCGAAGACTGCTTAGATGGAACTACCACACGAAAGTGTATAATGGGCCCCAAAACCCTATTCCAATTTTTTAAGGCCACTATCTTATAGTACCCCTATAGATCCCTTATAGTAACCCTTACAGACCCCTTTAAAGGAACCCTATTCAAACTATTCGGCCCCTATATTAGACACCGGGGGCCCTTACTGCGGTTGCCTGTGTAACGACTGCCTATTCAGCCCTCTGGTCCTTCGCAGACATTCTGTAATCCGGTCTAGGGCTTGGGGTTGAGGGTTTTAGGGTTTAGGGTGTAGGGTTAGGGTTTAGGGTTTAGGGTTTAGGGTTAGGGTTTAGGGTTTAGGGTTTGAGGGTTTGAGGGTTTAGGGCCCTAAAAGCCTAAACCTAACATGCACTAAAACCCTAAGACCGAAAATGATGAAAACAACATAAGGCAGATAGGCGCCTGAACACTTGGTACTAGTAATACTATTCAACGTCACTAACAGTAAAGCCCTGAAGTGCAACTGGCAGGTCAAGCACGAGGCAAAGATCCGCGTCGCGAAGATCAGTCAGTTCAATCAGCGAGCACCACTGCTGATGTGTGGGGGGT
>BGNK01001096.1:0-20037 GCA_003297005.1 Symbiodinium sp. clade A Y106 | reverse complement strand
GGGGGGGGGCGCTTCTTGCAACTGATAAATAGAGAAGCCTTAATGACTAGCCTCTGGGGTCTCTTGAGGGAAGGGGGGTTGTAGAACCAAAGAGTAGGATGCGCATTACATGCGGCTTAGGGTTTAGGGTTTCGGTTTAGGGTTTAGGGTTAAAGGACCCCGGAACACAGGTAAAAGTTTATACATGACCCGAATCTTACAATGAACAAATGATAGAGCCCGGTACCAAATTTATGAAACCCCCATGTAACCTGTACAACCTGAAACCCCAAGGCAAGAAGTCTAACCTTATAACTCCACTAGAGAACATCTCTGCTACATAGGTGTATATATACATATACATATACACACACATGGGAGTTTCCAAAATCTAGGGGTACCTTATTCTTGGGTCCTTATAATAAGGATCCTAATATTTAGGGTACTATACTAGGGTCCCCTATTTTCGGAAAACTTTGTTCTTGTTGAGGGGACCCAGTATAGACCGGGACATTCCACAATTCCGTAATTATTAAAGTACTAGGTTCCTGAGTGGTACCCTTTTGCCCTTGTTATTTTAGGGTCCCCTTATAAAAACCTAATAATAAGAAAAAGGGTACCCTTATGGTAAAGGGGCTACTCAAGAACCTAAAGTAAGGAGTTAACCTTTTTCTTAGTCAGAGTTAGTGATCCTACTAGAGTTCAGGGTATGTGCCCTAGTTAAGGGATTTTGGAAGGTCTGGGGACCCCAAGCCGTAGGATCCTCGCATTGAGGACCCCCTGACCGTATGACTCGTCAGGCAGCTTACCCTAAGGATCCATGTGCCCAACAGGGTTCCTCTAAGGGGTGGGTAGGCCCTAATGGGCGACTAAAGCATATACCCATATACCACAGATGACATGGACCCTTGGATTAGAGTCAAAGCCTAAAGCCCCAAACCCTAAACCCTCCGCAACACCCAGGTCGACGCCAAGAAAAGGGTCGCCGAAGAGAGCCGGAGGAAGTACGAAGAGGCCAGATGGAATTAGGTCCCAAAAGACTATCCGTACTATGGTTTTGGGGGCCTAATTCCACAATGGATCTATCCGGGATCTGAGAGGTTTAGGGTTCCTTCATTATGGCTTGGGGTTCCTTGAAGGGTTCCTAAACTGGGCTCTTACAATGGATCTGCAAGGTGAGTTTAGGGTTTAGGGTTTTGGGGGAGATCTACCAGGGATTTGGGGGGGGGGATCTGCCAGGGATCTACAAGGTTTGGGGGGTTTGAGGTTGAGGTCGGTGGGCGTAGGTTTTCGAGGGTTCAGGGTGTACCTGAATGTTACCATCACCTACGTTGTGGCAGTACCCCAATGCAGAATCTATAGGGACTCTACGAAAAAAGTATTTGGAGGCCCAGCGGATTTAGTAAGTAGGTTTATAAGTACCCTTAACGGAGATACCCCAATTATAACCCCGCATTCTGACCCTCGTTAGCAGACACCACAAAGCAGATCCCTTAATTTGGGACCCTACAATTTGGGACCCTACGCTGCTAAACGGTGACTTCATGGGAAACCCCTTAAATTACAGGAGCCCTTCAAGGATCCTTTATGGACCAAGAAGTGATCTACTTTGTAGATCCTTCCAGGGGTCTGGGAAGGGAGAGTTCAGGGTTCGATCGGAGGCTTTTCAATAATAGCCCTACACCCTATGCCCTAAAGCCTAAAGCCCGAAATCCTAATCCCTGAAACCCGAAACTCGAATCCATATTAACCTAGAGGCTCCATTTGTGCTACCATTATGGAACTAGGTCCCAAACGACCATTCTTACTATGGTTTTAGGGACTTAATTCCATGATGGTAGTATATGTGGAGCCTTTGGGTAAGGGAGGGTTTATGGCGGGATCGATCTAAACCCTAAACCATAAAAACCCTAAACCCTAAGACCCCTGAAACCCTATACCCTGATACTTATTAAGGGAGGGTTTAGGGCGGGATCGGGTATCAAGCCCTAAATTATTGAATCCTAAACCCTGAAAACCCGAAACTCTAATGAATATCAACCCTAACCCCTAAAATCCCCAGAGGATTTAGGTTGGGATCACGGGGTTTCTTCAGGCCTCCAAAACCTAAACCCTGAACCCTATAAGCCCTACACTAAACACTAACCCCTAAAACCCCAAACCCTAAGACCCTCAAACCCTATAGCCTAGTCCTAGGGTCGGTTCGGGTTCTTGCTCGGGTTTCTTCAGGCCTCCAAAAAGCTCATCGAACAGCTGGAGCAGCTCGTCGAGGTCGGCTGTGGGGTTCGGGAGGGTTTGGTGGGTTCCTGTTGGGTGTCCAAACCCTAAACCCTAAAACCTGGACCCTGGGTTTAGGGTTTGGGATATAGGGTTCTATCAGATTTAGGGTTTCTGCTGGGCTTACAAAGTTGTGGGTTCCTTTAAGGGCTTCCTTTAGTGTTTTTTCCTGGTATGGTTTTGGGATTGTTGCCATATCCTTTGAGGATCCCCAATAGGGTTCTCGCAAGGTCCTTCACCGGGGTTCTACAAGGGATCTACTTAGAGGCCCAGGGGACTTAGTGAGTAGGTCATAAGTAGAGTATAGGTACCCTAAATGGAGTTACCCCAATTCTAACCCTAAGTAGAAGTGTTTGAGGCTCAGGCTACCGCAAGGTATTTCGGGCTACAGTGCTTCAGTGGGTTTAGGCTTTGGGTGTTCTAGCGTTGCGTGCCTCGAGGCCATGACTTGTGAAGAACAGTTGCGTCAAGGCTTACACAGCTCGGTCCTGGACTGGGATTCCTGAGCGACCTTTTCGGATATAAGCAGGGTTGTAATTGGTAGCTCCATTAGGGTACTTATATTATACGTATATTATACTTATAACTCTACATATAACCTACTTACTAAGTCCCCGATCTGGGCCTCCAAGCAATGTTGTAGGGGATTCAAAAAGTTGGGGTTTCGGTCACAGGGTCATAGAGTTGGTGTACAGGTTCCGGGTTGAGGGTTCAGGGTTTAGGGCTTAGGGTTTAGGGTCTTAGGGTTTAGGGTTTCAGTCAGGGTTTAGGGTTTAGGGTTTAGGGGTTTAGGGGTTCAGGGTTTAGGGTTTAGGGGTTTAGGGTTCAAGGTTTACGGCTTCATGATTTCACGGGGGGCTATTGGATAGATGACCCCCAGCCCCAAACTCTCAACCCTCAGCCCGAGCTGGACCCTCAAGCCCTGAACCCCTAAACAGATCCCTTACCTAGGTGGGAGTTTCCGAAAATAGGGGACCCTAATATAGTACCCTAAATAGTAGGATCCTTAATATAAGGACCCCGAAATAAGGTACCCCTAATTTTCGGAAACTCCCAGGTCCCTGAGTAGTACCTTTTTGCCCTTTTTAGTTTGGGGTCTCCTTATTAAAACCGAAGAGTAGGAAAAAGGGTACCCGTAGTATAAGGGGGCTACTTAGGAACCTAGTTACGGAAGCCCTGATAATGCCATAGCGTAGATATGTCTGATATTTGTTAGAAGGTCCTAGTTATATGGTAAGGGTATAGGGTTTAAGGGCAGCCCGAAACCCAATGAATCAACCCAAGGCCACCCACGCCAGAAGCATCGACCCCTTCCACAACCCGATAGGGCAAAGGACCTACTGACCTACTGAGGGCTGTTTGATCATAAACCCTATAAGTCTACAGGCCCTAAACCCAACACCCTCGTCGAGCACCCGCAGATCCATCAAGTGGTCCCCCTGTGGACCATTGTGAAAGAGGCAGAGGAGGACCTGTCAGACAGCGCTGGCAGCACGGCGTCGGACACCACACAAATCGCCGCTGTCGTAACTCACGACATCGAGGAGATCACCGAGATCATTCCCTAAGGGTCCATGTACCCATATAGAGATACATGGGTCCCAAAGTACCTAAATAGGGACTACATTAAGGCCAATGTATATACTATATGAGTACATGGACCCTTAGGGTGAGGCTTCTANCATATAGAGATACATGGGTCCCAAAGTACCTAAATAGGGACTACATTAAGGCCAATGTATATACTATATGAGTACATGGACCCTTAGGGTGAGGCTTCTAATTATAGTACTTCGAGGCCTAGGGGACTTAGTAAGTCGGTTATAAGTAGGGTTATAATTGGGGTAGCTCCATTTAGGGCACTCATAATAGTTCTACGATTGGTGAGGAGCTCTTTGTGTCGCTGAAGAAAGCCTTGGCAAGGAGGCTACAGACTCCGAAGGAATCCGTGGGTGAAGGTCTTATTCGTATTTAGATGGGGTACACCTTAAGGACGAAATGAACCCTAAAAGGGTTTAAGGTTCATATACCATATAGGGATTCATAGTACATGGGTATAGGGCCCCTACTTTTAAGGGTCATTTGGTCCTCCAGGCATGGGGGTGTGGTGTGAGGTGGTAATCCCCGGTTGTGTAATGCGAGTTCCTGCCCCTCCACCAAATTTGGTAGTCTCGAGGCGTACGGACAAAAGACACGAGGGTTCAAACAAAAACAACACCCTCAGGTTCGACTTGCGCTGCGTCGTTTGTATGCCAGCGCGCTCCATGCGCTGAATCCTTCGCAGATTGTCAAGTGTGGCCTGATGCATCCTGCTGTTTGTTTAGCAAGAACGAAGGACACCCCGAGGCAAAGCCGGAGTCCAAACGGTGGTGTCTCATCTGGAACGTCTTGGAGCCCGACCGCCTCATAGATGTCTTGGTGCTTCATGACCAACACGTCACGTTCCAAACTCTCAAAGCATCCCCGAAATCCACTTTCACAGGGATTTGGACGCATTCTTAGCCGCCGTACAGCCAGGTTCCATCTACTGCTCTGAGGCCAGTGGCCCGGAAGCCCCTAGTGGGGTAGGAGCCCTAATATAGGGGCCTTAATAATACTATTTTGGGGTTCCTTGGATTTATAGTATAACGGGCCCCAAAACCCTATTCTAATTATTAAGGCCGCTTTATTACCTCAGGTGGTCGAAACCGTCGTGGACAACATGGAAGACAAGCTGAAGAGCCTTGAAGGCTAGGGATTCAGACTGCTTAGGGTTTAGAGCTGAGGGATTAGGATTTAGGGTTGAGGGATAAGGGTTTAGGGTTGAGGGATTGGGGTTTAGGGTTGAGGGTTTAGGGCTGAGGGTTTATAGGGTTGAGGGATTAGGGTGTAGGCTTGAAGGATTAAGGTTGAGAGATTAGGGTTTAGGGTTGAGGATTTAGGGTTTAGGGGTTTCGTGGTTTAGGGTTTAGGCATTTTAGGCTCATAGTCTGAGGGCCCAAGGATCCTCCGATTCTGAATTTACTTAGAACCTGAAAATTTAAACTATTCAAGTTACCCTAAGGGTCCGAAGGACCCAATAATTAGGTACTTAGGTTTCGGATAGTAGTTCTGTAGGTTGCTATTTTGGAGAGTATATGATAATTAGGTACTCGGACCCTTAGGGTTATGCTCCTGGGTGGACCCAGCTCTATATAATACCCAGAGGGTCCCATATACACTACCTATGGAATTAGGCCCCCAAAAAACCATCCCTATTTTGGTTTTGGGGACCTAATTCCATAATGGTAGTGTATGTGGGACCCTCTGGGATAGTAGTATACATGAACCCTTTTGGACAAGCTGCTATTTCGGGGTTTCTCTCCAAGCGCGCAAACCTTAGAGCCCTCCGCCGTAAGCCTTAAACCGGCCCGCAAGTTCAGAGTTTAGGGTTTCGGGGTTTGAGGTTAGGGTTCAGGGCAACTGAGGGGTTTAGTTTAGGGGTCTTAATTATAGAGTCGGGTTGTTCCCTCAGGGGCTCAATAAGGGTTTCGATATGGGTTAAGGGTTAAACATGGGGTCTTAACAATCAGAATCTGGTTCCCGGGCACATCATACTACACTATATAGGAGGATTTACTTGCGATGTTGCCTTAAACAAAGTTCCGGGGCAAGAACTCAGAATATGATGTCCTCCGCCAAGAGATCCTTGACGCTGGCCAGCAAGCTGCCTGCCAGAGGACTTAGTAAGTAGGTTCTAAGTAGAGTTATAAGTACCCTAAGCGGAGTTGTCCCAATTATAACCCTACCCAATTATAACCCTACTTGTAGCCGACTTACTAAGCCCCCTGGGCTTTTAAGTAGTCACTGCTTACTTGGAAGATCTTGGGACATAGTAAGTAAGGTAATAACGTTATAAGTACGTGGAGTTTTAAGTACATAGAACCACACTTACCTTATTTATAACACTAGTTACTAAGTCCCATGATCGTCTAAGTAGCCACTGACTATTTCACCAGTTTTAGACGACGGCCAGATTTGGTTGCTGCCCGTGGTCGTCAGAAGCATCACCTCAGAGTCACCGTTTTGGACGGCGATGGTCATAATTATCATATAATTAGTGGGCCATCGTAAGGCCAGCACTGCAGTTGATATAGTAGCCTCGGACAAGGTTTCAAGAGTAAGGTGGCAAGTACAACACTAATTTCATGAGTAAAATCAGAATCAGCATCAGCAGGCGTAAGGTAAAACAATTCGCACCTGCATCAGCAGTGCATGTTCCGTCGTAAGAACAAATTTAGAGCGACGGCAGATGTCTTTTGCGGCAGTGACCCTCGACCCTTAACTCTATCCGCGAAGCCGCAAGCTCAATTCTCTTGTCAACCTGATGCCCTCAACCCTACATCCCAAAATCTCCCAAACTCTGTTCTCTGCAAACCCTACAAAGTCTTTTCGAACACCCTGTAAAATCGCATGGGACCGACATATGAATAAAGGATTCTTCTGCGAAGCCCCATGCTAAACCCTAAACCCTTGACCTTAAGCCCTAATTGCTAAACCCCAAACCCTAAAACCGTAAGCCCGAAGCCCCTAAACTTGCAAAACCTAAACCTTTACCAGGGGCCAAGTACTCCTTGTTATTGGACTTTGGGACTTTTTTGGGAATCAAAAACCATAAATAAGGACTACTTGGACCCTTAGGGAGTTAACAAAGCCCTAGTAAAAGCTCAAACCCCAAACCCTGAACCAACCCCTATACCCCAAAACCCTAGTAAAAGACGCATTGCAGGCCCCGCGGCTTTCAGCGATGAGGATTTGGAGAATTTCTCTGAGTCCCTGTCGCAGACTGACGAGGCAGCCACGGCAGCGATGCATATCCGTTTAGGGTTTAGAGTTTTCGGCTTAGGGGCGTAGGGTTTAGGGGTTAAGGGTTCAGGGTCTAGGTTTGAGACTTGCGTTTAGTTGAGAGAAGCCTCAAGACACGTCTCCTAATCTCTGAATGTAGGGTGTAGAGTTTAGGAAAATCCTTAAAACGAATCTACCAAAATAAGCCCAAAGGGTCCAAGAACCATTATAGTAGGTACTTAGTAGGTATTTGGGCCCTAAAAGTACATATACTATATAGTTGGACCCTCTAGGAAAACCCCCTTTGCAAGGTTGAGGGCTCAAAGCTTGTTCCCGGTGGAGGATCCTGATTCAAAAGCGCCTGGTTCTTGAGGGTGTCCTAGAGACGGCGCACATTCTTGACGCTTTTCGAGGGCTTTGGCCTCGGTTGTTACAGGTCATATACCACAAAGGAATTCCAAATTACTCTAAGCCTCTAAGCCTCTTAAGAAACCTCCTAAGATGGGCCCGGTACCTCCCGGCTCGAACTGCTGTTTTTTAACTTCCTCTGGGTCTTCAGGGCGAAGCAGGTCAACACACCCTTCGTGCTTCAGAGGGCCCCTACACCCAGACATTGCACCTCGAAAGCTCGGCCCTACCAACAACCCCAAGCCGCCAAGCCCTAGGGTACTTCAGACCCACACGTTTAAGAACCAAACCAGGGCCTAAACCCTAAACTTTCCCTAAGGGTCCATGCGCCCGTATACGTATATACTATATACTTTGATCCTAAAGTATCTACATCGGACTCCCATTCGGGCCGAAGTATGTGCAACATAGGTACCTAGATCCTGAGGGCTTGATATTGCGAAAGCAACTTTGAGGCAGGCCCGACAAGCTTTAGGGCGCAGGACTTTGGGAGTTGGGTTTCGGGTTTGTAAACCCGAAAAAACTGAACCGTCAAGTCCTTGCGAACTGTAACCAATCTCAGGCTTCGAAAGCGTTGGGAAAAACAGCGCCATACTACATGTCCACGTCTTCTCTAGCCCTTGACCCTAAACCCTGAACCCCACATCCTAAGTCTTTCAAGCACCCTTTAACTCTAAACCCTAAACCCTCAACTAGGCCCCAAACCGAACGCAGAGTAAAAGCAGGAGGCATCGGAGGCCTTCCGCAGTGCGATGGCTTTCGTGACCGAGAACAGTGACTGGTTTGCACTGAGAAGTCCGCCCCTGCGTTCAGGGTGTAATGTAGGAACCTGATTAAGAAACCTTGGGATTAGGGTTCCTTATATGAATCCTCCTTTTTGGGGGTTATAGGCCCAGGGTTTCTTAATCAGGTTCCTACATTATGATTTTACGGTTTAGAGTTTAAGGTTGTGTATAAGTTTACCGTTTACCAAAACAGGTTCAGGGTTTAGGGTTTAGGGTTGTGTATAAGTTTACCAGAACGGGTTCTGGGGTTAGGGTTCAAGGTCTTCATATAAAATACCAAACCCTAAGCTAACTTAAGACCCGTCGCTGATCCCACTTTCTGGGGCTTTAATTAAGGGTTTACTCTGTCAGATGCTTGCAGGTTTTGCTGTTCTCCTAGAGGCTCTGTCATATATTGTGGAATTAGTTAACAAAAGACCGTTCTTAGTATGGCTTTAGGGACCTCATTCCATAATGGTAGTATAGGTGGAGCTTCTGGGTCTGTGTGAATAAGTATGCCTAGACAGTCCAGCTACCCCATAACATACCCTAAATTCCACTATTGAGGACCATAAGGGCTCCAGTAAAGGATAGATGGGGTCCTGGTGTTTCTTTTGTTGATCAGCTTAGGGTCTCTCTGGCCGTCGAAGTGTGGACTCGTTACGTTTTCGCCGTTCTGTGCAAGATGTAGGCGTGGTGTTGGGTCATGTTACCCAAAGGGTCCGAAGTACTTAGAAAGTAGAACGTAGGGTGTTTGTGAACGGAATTACAATTATGATTTGGGAAAGGATCCCCCATAACAGTACAGAGGACCCTTGAGGTTAGGTATTGGTTCCCTAAACGAACTGTTGTCTCAACAAGGGCGGTTCACTCACAAGCTCTTTGTTCAACGAACTCATGCTTCGTGCCTCGCGCTGCAGATACTGCGACAGCATCATGACCAGAACAAACCCATCGTCTGCATCCTTGACAGTGGTGGAGGAAGCTGGATGCAGTTCTCTTCTGCCTTCCTTCGTGTTTGTCTGGCCCACAATATAAGGCCGTTTTTTCTACCAGCATGGACGACGAAGTGGCTCATGCCACTAGACCAGGTGGCACACGCGACTATGTCTAAAAAGTGGGCAAGGCTAAAGCAGCTTTTGGCGCAGCGTCAGCAGAGCCTGACATTGTACATGGCCCGTCAAGGCCATCGCTGGCGTCGTGGAAACCCCAAACCCCAAACCCTAAACCCTAAACCCCTAAACCAACCCCAAACCCTAAACCCCTAAACCCTAAACCCCTAAACCCTCAACCCTAAACCCTAGAGGGCCTCAAACTATCCAACTAAGTAGGGAATGGGGGAATGGATCCCTACTATAGTAGCCCCTGTATAATCCCCAATAGTGGTCCCCATAACCCATTCCCCCATTCCCTACTAAGAACCAGACAGTCTTGCCTATCTCGGGCTTTTGCTTGGGCTGCAACCGGACATGAACCCCAGCGAACCACAAGGACGAGCTAACTAGGCACGTAGACGTACTACCCAAACCAACCAAGGAACCTAAGACCTCAGCCCAACTCAACTCCAACCAGCGGGTTTAGGGTTTCCCAAAATGATTCTTGCATACCTGGCTGGAACATGTTTTACTTCACTGGGTTTGGATTTTAAGTTTGGTGAACACAAACTTGAGACTCATGGTTCTCATGCAGTGGACTGCAATATACAGGGGATACGTGCAGCAACAATCCCAAAAACTTAGACCCTGAAAAAAAACCCAAAGCCGAAACCACAAAAACAAACCTACATGTAGAGCTGGGGTTTACCACCCCAGTATAATCCCTGGCTTGTCGACGCCAAATTCGGCTTCGTGCGTTTTAGGGTTTGGTCTTCGAGTGTCTTTCACAAGTAGCGAAGGATCCAAGTGCCCGAGTAGTTAGGGTCACGTTTAGGTACCAAGATCCATTCAGACTATGATAATTGGGTCCTGAAACCCAATATTCCGGTTGCATGTAGTTGACCTGCAAAGGGTTCAGTGTGAGATCTTGGGGTTTTGGATGTTTCGCCTTTTCGGCTTTTGGGGGTTGAGGGCTCAGGGGCTAAGGCTTTCAGAGTTCGGAGACCAGTAGTTATGGCTTCCTATTTATGACCTTCAACATGAGAACTTGAGCCCTAAACTCTACACCCTAAACCCCTAACCCTGGATACCTGAGACTTCAAGAGGAGGACAAAGGCGCTCAACAAAAAGAACTCTGAACCCCTAAACCCAAAGCCCTCTGAACCGTAGGACTGTTAACACTCGAAGCCAAAAGGAAACCTTATCATAGAGCCCTTAAGTTTACTAGGTTCCTGAGTAGTACCCTTTTGCCCTTTTTATTTTGGGGTCCCCTTGTTAGAACCGAATAGTAGGAAAAAGGGTACCCTTATTACAAAGGGGCCACTCAGGAACCTAGTTTAAAGGCACCCTTGAAGGAACCCTTTGGGCAACCCTTCAATCCAAGGTTGGAAGTATGGGTCCCTAATATGGACCCTTAGGCCTTTTTGAGGTGGTTCTAGGGAACCCTAAGAGCCTATATAGGGTATATAGTAGGTATATAAGGATCCCAAAGTTAAGGGCCCATACTAGGGGCCCATGGTTTCAACCGTTGATTCAAGGAAGCCTAGAACCTAACGGTTTAGGGTTTAAGGTTTAGGGTTTAGGGTTTAAGGTTTAGGGTTTAAGGTTTAGGGTTTAGGGTTTAGGGTTAGGGTTTAGCAACCCAGGAGAGACGATGGAGGAGGCACGGCAAGTCACCATGGACCCTTCTTTTAGTAGCTGAGTGGATACACTTTTTGGGATAATTCGGCTGATGGACAAAATCCTACATGACCCTAAGGACCTAAACTATGGGAATTATGGTATATTCCTTATAATGGGTAATGCAGGATTTTGTCCATCAGCCGTATTACCCACTATAAAACTACAAGTGTACACTTTTGGGGGCTTATGAACTCAGCAACTAAGTTCCTCTAAAGGGTCCCTTAAACTTGGAGGCCCAGGCAACTGAAGGGTTCCTTTAAAGGTTTCTATGACCCTAAGGGTCCATGTACCCATATAGAGATACATGGGTCCCAAAGTACCTAAATAGGGACTACATTAAGGCCAATGTATATACTATATGAGTACATGGACCCTTAGGGTGAGGCTTCTANCATATAGAGATACATGGGTCCCAAAGTACCTAAATAGGGACTACATTAAGGCCAATGTATATACTATATGAGTACATGGACCCTTAGGGTGAGGCTTCTAATTATAGTACTTCGAGGCCCAGGGGACTTAGTAAGTCGGTTATAAGTAGGGTTATAATTGGGGTAGCTCCATTTAGGGCACTCATAGTTCTACGTACATATCCTACTTTCTAAGTCCCTTGAGGTTCTACTCTACTTAGAACCCTTGTAGAATCCTTATCGACACCCTTATTCTCAAACGAGCCCGTAAAAGAAGCCTTAAAGGAGCCCGCTTGGGTGCCAAGTGCGCAAACATTAGGGCTTTCGCGGTTAGGGTTTATGTTAATATTAGTGCTTACATGTGCATGACCCAGATGAAGGCTATTAATATTCGTGTTAGAGTTAGGGCTTTAGCGCGCAAACCCTGCATGGTTTGTGGGCACGTAGATCGCTGCTATTTGGGTACTCGGACCTTCCGGGTGCGTGGCACCTCAGCCGTAGGTAAAGCCCTGAGCCCGGAAAAGGATGTTCACATGAACCTCTAGAGGTCATATACTTCGCCCACTTTCCTGAAGCCTTAATCCCTGAGCCCCAAACCCTCGGAATGGTTTCTGCTCGGGTGCTTCGTTGGGGCCTGGCCGAACCTCCAAGGGTTGAGCTGGATACGAACATCACACACCTTGAGACACAGACCCGGCGCCAGCTGGTTTAGGGTTTAGGGTTTAGGGTTTGGCAGGAGTTTGACCACTAGTAGTTGCAGCTTGAGCTCGCTCTTTGACGGCAACCGAAAGAACGGTTGTGTTTGTAGAGTCGATGTAATGGTTGCACAACGTGCCTGTAGGACATGAAGCGCTAAGGGTCCATGTGCCCAAATAGTATATACTTTGGCCTTAAAGTACTCCCTATATCGGAACATTGGGCTCAAGGTATATACTATTTGGGTACATGGACCCTTAGGGAAGAGAGAAGTGAACTCTGTGGCTTGCGACTCTCCTGGGCTTTCTGGGCCAAACAGGGTGGCAGCCTTCATTGAAGCCCGGCCGAATCTTGTCCTGGGCTTCCCGGACCAGATCCCTTTCTGGGCGAAGGCCATAGATCTGAAGGCCATGTTCGCTGAGCATGAGATCCGGACAAGAAGGACTTCTCGGAAGTCAGGGCAGCAATCAACGAGCTCATGCATTCAAGCGACGCAGTAGCAGGCTTGGCTTTGTTCTTTCTCCGGCATGTGCCGCCAAAATCCCCAGAAAAAGGCCCAAACAGAGGCAGAGAGTGTCCAGTTGGGTTCAGGGTTTCGGGCTTGTTGGGGCTACTGTATCTTTAATGTTCAAATTTGTTTAGGCTACCCTAAACCTAAACCCTATAAAAAGGTTGGGTTCAGGGTTTCGGATTCTAAATCCTAAACATTGAGACTAGCAGGGCAGCAGCAGCTCCTGGGGTTAGGGCCATGAGGTTTGTGTCATAAGGGGGCTTCCGAAAATTAGGGGGACCTTATTTTGGGGGTCCTTACAATAAGGATCCTACTATTGAGGTCCCCTATTTTCGGAAACTCCCATAGAGGGGCTTGGATAATTGCCGTAAGTGCCACGAGCCACTCCTTCCCAGCATCCGTTCCACTGAACCAGGACAGGCTTGAAACTGCAAGCCTTCGAGGCCCAGCTAAGCTTAGCTTTAACCCTAAGGGTCCATGTACCCAAATAGTATATACTTTGGCCCTAAAGTACTCCCTATATCGGTACATTGGGTTTCAGGTATATACTATTTGGGTACATGGACCCTTAGGGTAATAACCCGAAACCCAAAAACCCGAGAGAAAGCGTGAACTGAAACCCTAGAAACACCTTGAAGCTCAAGCCAAAGCACTCAGGTGCTAAAAACCCTAAACCACTAGCCATGTTTACAAGCTCATATACGAGTAAGAGCCTGTAGAAGACAGCATGCTTCGCAAACCCTTAAGCCTTAAGGCTCTGAAACGTCAGGTAGGGTCCATAGGTGACAGGGTGTTATGTATTTTGGGTATACTACGGTATTATGAGACTAACTGGGTATTCCTTCAGAGTTGTATTCCTTACTATAATATGAACTCAAAGGTTTGCTGATTTTGCGCCGAAGGGGCTTACGGAAAAGGAATCCTAAGCAGTACTCTTCGAAATTAGTGAAGGCTCTACAGTTTATTGAAGCCCTTGGCTCTTCCGCCGCCTAAACCAATAGAAAGTCAGAAGTGTATATTATCGGTTTAGGGTTTAGGGTTAGGCTTAAATCCAAAATCTCTGAAGCTGCTAAGCCGTATCCAAACAGTCAGGAAACCCAAGACTAGTTAGGGCTTTGGGACATTTTACATTTTCCCTTATTGGGCTTAAGAGGATCTTATTTACTAATATTTTTCAAAGGCTTTAAAAGCGCCACCTAGGAGAATGTGACCTTCCAGTCCAGAACATCGTGACAGGTAGAATTCGAGGGCAAGCCGGGCAAGGAGCGCACTGAGCGGGCACCTTAAACTCTAAACCCTAAGAAGCCCCAAGCCCCACTTGGATTCTTCTTGTTTTCTGAGGGATACATGCAGTTCGTCCTAGAAGTAGAGCTTTTGGGTTATAGAGCTTTTTGGGCTTTTCGGGTTAATGGGGCTTCTAGGGCTGATAGTGTCCGGGGTCTCGGGTGGGTGTTTTGCCAGTCGATTTAGTGTGATTTTGTGGCGGTGTTCCGCAAGAGGTTCCAGGTACGTGTGTCCAGAATCGAGCACATGAGGACGACCACAGTTTAGTAGAACAGCTCCACGTGGCTTGTGTAGGTGGAGTATGGTACCCATTTCGATTTCTGTATTGTACCCAGTTGTACCCCCCCGAACCCTGCTCTGTGTATTCCGGCCCAAATGCTAGTGGCTTCTGCTAGCGCCTCGACCCTGAGCCCATCCTAACTCCAAGCCCTTAATGAGAAACCCTCAACAATAAGACGGCAGGAGCAGCTGGACCGGTTGATTTTCCGCGCCGGCGCCGCTAACGCGCGCCGCGCCGCAGTGCTCAACAACGTGGATGTGGCTCGGACTAGGATTTCTCTACGGGCTCCTGCAGGGCCGCAGAGGTTGCTGTAAGGCTTCCGATAACCCTGAGGATCCTTGGCCCCAGGTTCCTGAGTAGTACCCTTTTGCCCTTTTTTTTGGGGGGGTCCCTTTATTAGAACCGAATAGTAGGAGAAAGGGTACCCTTATTACACAGGGGCCACTCAGGAACCTAGACTCAATCATTACGTACTCGGCTTTAGGATAGTAGTTTATGTAAGTCAGTATTTTGGAGAGTATCCCAGACCCTCGGGAGGATCCAGAAAGTAGATCCCTTAAGGGGGTTCCTTAAAGTACCCTTTAGTAGTAAAGGGTCCCAGAATAGGGGTTCTACTTTCTAGATCCTCCCGGGGGTCTGGGATATGATAATTAGGTACTGTAGGAACCTGATTAAGAAAAATTGGGCCTGTAATCCCAAAATAGTAGGATTCATATTAGGAACCATGATAAAGGCCCAAGGTTTCTTAATCAGGTTCCTACAGTACTTGGACGCTTAGGGTAAGGGCTCCTCTCAGCCCTAAGCCCACTAGCCTGGCCCTAGACGCACAAAAGCTTAAACCCCAAACCCCAAGGAACCCAAACACCAAGTGTCAACAAAGGACACGAGTCCCGAGAGCTTTAGGGTGCGGCTTCTTTAGGGAGTTTTTATCGGTGTGTACAGGGACTTCGGCTTTTCGGTTTGCCTGCAGGATTCGTCGGAGACTTAGCCACACGCAAAGGTCCTAAAGGTCTGTGTGTTCGGGTCTGTAAACTTGGCTTTTTTCGATGAAGCTTAGCGCATATATAGACAGCCACAAAGCTGAAACGGCTTGAGTGGTGTCAAATGCTGCGGTTTAAGATATCCAAACTATATAACTCTGAGTGGGCGTCTGCTACCGAAGCTTGGACCTTTTTGTTTGGTTTGCCCTGGAAGCTTAGACGAGTAGGTTATCCCACCCTAAACCCCAAACTCTGCATCCTCAACACCACGCCCTACAAACCCCTAAACCCAACATCAATCCTCAAACCCTAAGACAAGGTAGGTTATGACCCCTTAAGTATAGGGTATAACCCAACGAACAGTACTGGTGTTTTTTTCGGGCAAACCCTCAACCGACTTACGCCACCGCCACATGGGAGTTTCCGAAATTAGGGGACCCTAATATAGTACCCTAAATAGTAGGATCCTTATTATAAGGACCCCAAAATAAGGTAACCCTAATTTTCGGAAACTCCCACATGTCCGATGACAGGCCGCCAAAGACTCGGCGAGAGAACGCCGGGGTCTGGCAGTTGAGGCTCAGCCAGCGTCAAGCTGCAAGGGTCCAAATGACTTCCAAATAAGGCCCTAAGGCTCCATGCACCCTTATAGTATATACTTAGGCCTTAAAGTACCTATATAGGGACCCCTTTAAGGCCTAAGTATCTACTATAAAGGTACATGGAGCCTTTGGGAGGTCCTTGGGTTTGGGAAAATAGTTATGTAGGTTTGTATTTGGGAGAGTGTATGTTTGTGGGGTACTTGAACCCTTAGGGAAGTGGTTATGAGGGCTTAGCTTAGTAGCTGAGTGGATAGACTTTACACTTTTTTGGATAATAAATACTACCCGCTATAAGACTAAAAGTGTACACTTTTTGGGGCTTATGAACTCAGCAACTAAGTTAGGGTTTGGGGAAAGTTTTGAGTTTATGAAGGTGTAGGATATCGGGCTTATTGGGTTTAGGGGCCTAGGTTGTTTGTAGAACCTGGGGTTTGGTAAGGAGTTTGATACCGGAGCTATGCTATGGTATTTTTCATAGGGTGTTAGAAGCTTCAGGCTTTAAGCATTTAAGGCTTTGGGTTTGAGTGGTTTAGCTGTTTGGTTGTCTGAGCTGGGGCTAAAAGGTCTGAGACTGGGTTCTTGAAGGGATTTAATGTAAGTCACCATCATAAGGAAGCCATATTCCTTACCATAGATTCCGATTATCATAAGGAAGCCATATTCCTTACTATAGATTCCGATTATGGTAACTTAAGTTAGACTCATTAACAAGAACCCAGTAGAGGGCTCAGGACTTATAGGTGTTAGGGCGTTAAGGCCTAGGTCGATAGGTGCAAATACCCAGAGAGCCCAATGCCCCTTAATTAAGGAATATAGGGGTTCCTTAAAGGGCTCCTTAAAGGGATCTATAGGGGTTCTACAAGGGAATTAAGGAATATAGCTTAAATCATAATATGAAGCCCTATATAATTCAAGCCATATTCCTTAATTAAGGGGTATTGGGCTCTCTGGGTACTTCTGCAAGATTTAGGCAAGAACCTTAAGGTTCCAGGTCTTAAGGCACCTATATCTGTATCTATCTATGCATATTGTACAGATATATATATATATATATATATGTATATGTATATGTATATGTATATGTACATGTACATGTACATGTACATGTACATGTACATGTACATGTACATGTACATGTACATGTACATGTATATGTATATGTATATGTATATGTACATGTACATGTACATGTACATGTACATGTACATGTACATGTACATGTACATGTACATGTACATGTATATGTATATGTATATGTATATGTATATATATATATATAACATATATGTGTATGTAGGAACTGCTTTAGAAGGCCTAAGTGTCTACTATACGAGTACATGTTCCCTTACCTAGACCCTTCAATGTAGTGCCTGTTCGTGGATGACTCTTCTATGGTGAGGATCTTAAAATCACGAATAAGAAGCTAAGGCACGAAAACAAGGTGTTGTGGTCGTGAGGTTTCTAGGATCCACAATATTGGGATCTACCCATTCACCCGCTCGATGCCAGACCCCCATAGTGATAACGAGAGTAGCGAGAGCAACCCGATATCCAAGAAAGCAGTGTTCAGAGCTAAGAAGGTTTAGGGTTAAGGGCTTAGCAATTCTCGGAGATAGATAGAGCCCGGCAATGACAAAACCAAACCCTTCAAGAGCCAGCAACTGCCCTTGCAAGCCTAGCAACGTCCCAGAAACCCCCCAGTTCTGCGTCAAATGCTCTCTAGAGACCCTCCCCGCAGGGCTCGGGATTGTTAAGCATCCTCGTCTCATATTTATTATCTTTTGGCCCAGGAGGCCCTTAAGATGATTTTACACGCCTCCCGTTTGCATAGGCCGCTGAGCGCCGGTCAATGGCAGAGGTGGGGGTTTAGGGTTTAGGGTTTAGGGGTTTAGGGGTTTAGAGGTTTAGGGTTTAGGGTTTAGGGGAGACTCCATGAAACAAGGTCAACCTTTTCCCTCAGGCTCCAGGGGCTCAGTTTTCAAGGTTGAGTAACGCAGGAACCTGATTAAGAAACCCTGGCACTTTTGTAGGGTTCCTTTAAAGGGGTCTATATAAGGGTTACTATAAGGGATCTATAAGGGTACTATAATATAATGTAGGAACCTGATTAAGAAATCCGGGGCCTATAACCCCCAAATAGTAGGATTCATATAAGGAGCCCTAATACAGGCCCAAGGTTTCTTAATCAGGTTCCTACATTAGCATGCTAACTACGGGGCACCATGAAGACGATCATCATCTTTATTATCATCATAGCCGTGCCGGGTGGCACTCTGTAAGAAAACTAGATCTTGCCAAGAGCAACGATGTGATCCCGGTCATATGAAACATCCGGACAGGACGTATAGTATAGTTCTCAAAAAGCAAATTTCGCTGGCTACATCATGGCTCCCTTTTTGGTTAGCGGCAAGCCTCTTTTACGGTCCGGGTAGAATACAAAGCGTAAAGAAAATCAGGAACCAAAAAGGTTATTACAACCCGCTCTGGCCAAATCAGGGTCCCTTCTTATATATGAGCTCCCCACGATAACAAGTCATCATCACTTCATGCATCTTGATGAAAACTCGAATGAAAAATTACGTGGAGGCCCTACATAGGTTATAAGTAGAGAGTTTTAAGTACCCTAAGTGGAGTTGCGCCAGTCATAACTTATGGCCCTACTTATTGCCGACTTACTAGGTCCCCGTGGCCTCAAGTAGCTCAGCCTCACCCCAAACCCCAAAACCCTAAGCCCTAAACACGCACCCGATACCCGAATCCCAGAAGCCCATGTCCAGTGCCTGCCATGACAGAAGCCTTGGGGTCAGTAGGGTTTAGGGTTTAGCAGTTGAACCCCGATAGAACTGACAGTTTGCAGTTTTCTGCTTGTGAACTCAGCAACTAAGAAGAGGTGTTTTCCATTTCGGGTGTAGACTCAGCGATTAGACGATGGCCACACATAGGGTTTCGGTGTAGGATCCGGTCTTTAAATTAGAAATTGTTCGTAATGTTGAGGGTTTAGGGCTCATTTCCTTGAGCCAATGAAATGTCAGCCCCAAATCACCATGTTGCACCTTTAAGATTTTTTTCCTTCATTCAGGGTCTTGCTTTATTGTTATAGAAACCTTATAACGGCCGTACAGACCTTGCACAACACCTGCACAGAATCAAACCTGAACAGCCTGCCATCGTAGAGCGCCCAAGAAGACGGACCTCGCCACACATCAGCGTTTGGCTCACCCTAATTAGTAGCTGAATGGATACACTGTTCAATTGTTGGATAATATTTAATATTCACCACTATAAAACTGAAAGTCTATACTTTTTGGGGCTTATGAACTCAGCAACTAAGTTTGGGCCCAAACACGGCGAACCCCTCTAACCAACATGGATCCGACAGACCCTAGTTAAAGCCCCAAAAAAGCCCCAAATCCCCAAACCCGAAACCCCAACTCCTGAAGAGCTTTCGGATTCTCACAAGCCCGAGAACATGAAACCCTCTGAAGCACAAGGCCTGAGCCTCTGTGGTTCTTTTACTGGGCTTTGGAGTACCATACTTTAATACTTTTTTTCTTAATGGAACCATTATCTTAAAAGCCCAGTTTAGGATACAGTAGAAGCCAGAAAGTTGGAACATGGCTTTAGGAGGGTTAGTGCTAGGATCCCTTATACTTTACCTTAAGGGCAGGAGGAGAATGATGTTCCAACTTTCTGGCTTCTACTATAGGNCAGTAGAAGCCAGAAAGTTGGAACATGGCTTTAGGAGGGTTAGTGCTAGGATCCCTTATACTTTACCTTAAGGGCAGGAGGAGAATGATGTTCCAACTTTCTGGCTTCTACTATAGGGTCGGCCGCAGGCGCTGGTAGAGCGCGAGAAGGCTGTCTTCAAAAGCTCTTCGGATGCAGCACTCCCTAAACCCTAAACCCTAAACCCCTAAACCCCTAAACCCCTAAACCCTAAACCCTAAACCCTAAACCCTAAACCCTAAACCCTAAACCCTAAACCCCTAAACCCCTAAACCCCTAAACCCTAAACCCTAAACCCTAAACCNCTAAACCCTAAACCCCTAAACCCCTAAACCCCTAAACCCTAAACCCTAAACCCTAAACCCTAAACCCTAAACCCCTAAACCCCTAAACCCCTAAACCCTAAACCCCTAAACCCTAAACCTTAGATGGGAAAATCGCTAGCGCTTTAAAATCGTATGCGATTTAGATTTAAAAGCACAGAGCCCGAATCGTTAGCGATTTGGAATATGGTTTGTAGGCTGAAGAGAGGACAAGGTC
>BGNK01001095.1:144638-169267 GCA_003297005.1 Symbiodinium sp. clade A Y106 | reverse complement strand
TGTGAAAAGGGGGGCGGCCCTGGCCCTTTGTTTCCCTCATAAAAATGTGAAAAAAATGTGACGAAAAATGCAGCTGTCCGTCAGAACGTAAACAAAAATGTGAAACCTTTGTGTCGGGAAATGCACTCTGCAGCGTAATTGTAAAGAATAATGTACTCGGAAATGCAAAAACAAAGAGCTGGAAAATGTGCCGGCAAAAAGCAACAAATANGAAACCTTTGTGTCGGGAAATGCACTCTGCAGCGTAATTGTAAAGAATAATGTACTCGGAAATGCAAAAACAAAGAGCTGGAAAATGTGCCGGCAAAAAGCAACAAATAAAAATGTGACAAAAAATCTGACCAAAATGTGATCCATGTGAGACACGACTCCAACATGTGTGATTTTCTGCTATACATTATGGAATTATGGACATTGAAGGCTGTGCACGTATGTCCTAATTGCCATATATATATATATACACATCTGATTTGGTTTCATGGATTCCATGTTTATCTGAAAGTTTATCTAATGGAAAGAATATACTTATACCATGTAACCAACCACCACAGGAATAAGTAGTGCCAGGCAAGCATAGCAACTGCCCAGCATAATGATACCATCGGTTTGCAATGTTGCAATGCTACATGATGTAAAAAGTCGGTGATTCGGCTTAATATCAGTTGCTTTCTTCACCACATACATTTCACATTTTCCATTACATTTCCAATTACATTTACCTTTTCACTTACTATGAATTTACATTTTCCATTACATTTCCAATTACTTTTACATTTTCACTTACTATGAATTTACATTTTGCTTTACATTTCCAGTCACATTTACATTTTCACTTGCTTTGTTTTTGCTTTTTGCTTTGCTTTTGCCCGTGCATTCTCATTTCTTGTTACATGTTTGCTGCATTTTCGTTTACATTTGGCCAACCCCTCACAATTCCTAGCGCCATACTTGTCACTTTTATTCCACATTTGGAATTATTGTCCAACATCAGGACCTTTTATATGCACGGACGCCATAATGCTAGGGCAGTTCTCAAGAGCAGCTTTGCGGGTGAAGCTTGCAGTTCCTTGGCGAAGGGCGTCTTTGGTGGGTTCAGGGCTTAGGGAATTTAGAATTTGGGGGGCTGCTCACGTGTTTGAGGTTTGGGGCGGTAGGGTTTGCGGGCTCTTTTTTCCCTCCTACCTAGCGAGGACGAGGCCCGCATTGCAGAGTAACTTCGAAGCAGCAGTTGACAACAGCCAATTCAGACTCGAGTCGACCAATGGGTAATTTGATGACCCACGGATCAAGATTCACTCTCATAACGAGAAGTACAACGGCAACACGTGGTCTTGATTCATGGGCTGTTAGGGTTCGGGGTTGTGGTGGGTTGAGGGTTTACGGTCTACGGCCTTTGGCTGTCCAGGGCTTCCGGGGTTTGCAGGAAAGGGTAATAAACAGCTAATTACAGCTTAAAGAGTTTAGGATTTGTATTCCCCCCCACCTAGCAAGGACGAGCCCGCATTGCAGAAATTGAATCAAAAGCTTCACGACGAAAGCATCCACCAAGCACAGCTGTACGTTAAGCAGCACTGTTGACTGAGTATGCCTGCATGTTATTATCTCTTTAAAAAGACAGCATCAGTTGGCAGCCCCGCAGCAAAAAAGTGTTCCAGGTTTTGCGTCCAAACAAGACATCCCCCTCGGTGCAAGTTCAGCATATCTCAGAATTCGGCAGCAGCAGCGACCACCGCGCAGCAAATTCCAAATCCCAAATTACACAGCATCAGTGTAGGTGGGGTTTAGGGTTTGACGCTTAGGAGTTTAGTGCTTAGAGCAACATAGGGGCCTTAATAATTAGACTAATTTTGGGGGACCCATTTTACTATAAATATATGTAAGGAACCCCCCAAATAGTATAGGTAAGTATTATGGCCCCTATAAAACCCTCAAAAACCCCTTTCGCAACCTCGAACCCTAAAGTTTAGGGTTAAATGTGAGAACACGGTTTCGTGGTTCCAGCGCACATGCTCGCACCAGGCGGTTCAGGTTTCTCATGGACTGGGCTGCTGTGTTTGGGGTTGGGTCCGAATTTCACAAACTCCGAACTATCAGAAAACTTCATCTACAAGATCTGTGCATTGTTCTGTTGAGTTGGTGTTCTTGCCATGTCGCTATGGCCACGACTGCTATCATGACCAGGGCTAAGGGCCTTGAAGAAGTGGAAATTCTGTCCTTCAAATCGATGTGTAGGTTTAGGGTAGCATCCTTACCAAAGGAGAACAGGCTCGATAATTCCTAGTCGCTCGAACCCATTCAACAACACGTCTTCGAAGAGGTGTCCAATCAGCGTTCGTTCATGCTGGCTTGGCGTTCCTGTGCGATATCTAGGAACCCTGTCACGAGGAGCTGAAACCCAACTAAAGCCGTCCAGAACCTCAAACGTAATATATAGGGCCCTTAATAATTAGAGTTGGGTATTTTATGCCATCATTATAACAAGAAGCCCCCCAAAATAGTATTGGTAATTATTTAAGCCCCTACAGTAACCCCAAAGCCCCACGTCCCGCCAAATCCGCCCTCCATTCTGCCAGGCATCAGGCAGTAGTTCACATCGGAGAGGCTGAGAGAGAGGAACTGCGGGTTGTGAGACATCTGCTCCTTAGCTTCGAGGTCGTGCGTTTTTGGCTTTGGGACTGACAGTTTGATAACGATGCATTGGTATCAGAGGAAAGGGATTCGGTGTATATTATCGTCTTACCATATGGAACCCGCAGGAATACACTTGCGAGTATTCATGCGCCTATATTGAGGCTCAGGGTGCCGAGGCGTCAGGGTTTATGGACCCCTACAAAGATGGGTACATGGCTCGATAAATCTCTGAGAGTAACAGTACAGTTTAGTATTGAATGGTCAAGTCTAATTAGTATAGTACAGTTTAGTAGAGTACATTAGAGAGTAGTGTAATTAGTAACATAGCACAGCAAAGTATCTGATAGTACAGAGCAGTATAGAACACTATAGAATAGGGTCCTGCGCGGCAGTATTCTATAGTATAGAGTAGTATAGTATAGTCGAGTATATTCTTGAATACTTGTAGCAGAGCTAGGTGCCGATCAACCCGTACCAAAATGCCCCATTGCTGTTCCAGAAGCTGGCTGCTCATACGTTCTTGGCATGGGTTAATGCCGAATTTCAACATCCGAAGCAGGGGTCGAGTTCCAGACCAGGATTTAGCTTGCAAGGTAGCTCAGATGAATCCTTTTTCCTGCAAGTTTCCATGGGGTTGGCCGAAACGGACTTCGTCATGATGGCGTCGACATGCGGCTTGATGGCTACCGCCTGAAGCTGCTCCGATACCCCGCACAGACTCGCAGCACAACGACTTACGTACCAGTAGGACTTGTAGCACTCCGGACGAGAAGGGTCGGGGGACTTCGTAAGTAGTATTTTATAGAGTTATAAGTCCCCCAAAAAAGGGACTTATAACTCCATAGAATAGCTACCAAATTTCCCCGACCCTCCATGAAGAAAAGCAATCTTCGGGGGATCATGGTCCCTAACCCGAACGAGACGAAATCGCAATGGCCTCCTGTAGCTCGCCGCACACCAAACGACCAAAAACATCAACGGCTGCACTGGCACACACTGAGTACAGCATGTTATCGAGGATAGTACAATTTAGTATAGTATATTCAACGAGAAGTTCATTATCAGGAAATGTATCATGGAGTCGTATATTATAGTGTAGTATCTCATGGGGTAGCGTATTGAATGGCCAGTAATTATACGATATCCTGACCCAAACACGAGTTTCCATCCGAAGGTGCCAGGTACTCTGGAATGCCACTGAGCGGATAGAAGCCAGTAGGGGGGATCTCAGCAGCCACCACCTGTCAAGAGCTCCGGTTTCGGGGCCTGAGTAATTAGAATAGGGTTCCTTTAAAGTGTTCCTTAAATAGGGGGTCTATGAGGGATCTATAGTAGAGTTCTATAGCTCCGGTTTCGGGTCTATTTTAGTAGGGTTTAGGGCATGTAGTGTCTAGCAGCATACAACCTGAACTCATTTTCATGGATGCCTATCCTTGCTTGGTTCGAAATCACTAGGATTAGACTCTTACTCAGAAGAGCCCTTTATCAGGGACGCCATCCAGGCCTAGAGACTGACAAGCTGAGGCACTCTGGATTTTCCTAGACACGTTGCCTCGAATTTCTTCCTGTGGGGCACCTCTGGTATGAGACACTACGCCATAAAACAAATCACAAGTCTCTTACGATAACACGGCATTACCTGCGCTCCTTCTGCTTTCTCATCAAGATGCATCAGAGCTTCAAGGCGCCTGCATGTAGTAGTTGTTCTTGCGGTCGTACAGCGGGATGAACCCAAAGGCTCCTGTGCTTTGATGTTAGCCTTCATGAAAAGGCCTGCCTTTGGGCTTTCGGATGGTTTCGGTGATATAGGGTTGTACTTTTCTGACGTGGCAGCGCAATTCCGAGCAGTCATCAAGAATGTTAAAACAAAGGTACATAGGGCTCATTATACAAGGAACCCCCCCAAATAGTATGGGCAATTATTTCAGCCCCCATAGTATCGGGGATTGCTGCAAAAATCCACAGCACAGGGCAGTCCTGGGTCCATGTGGCAGTGTGCCTGCCCACATTCATGGTTCGGGGTTCCACCGGGTTCCAGGTTTAAGTGCATCCAATTCCACAAGTCTTTAAGAGAAAAGAGCTGAGGGTGCAGGCTAGCAGGCACCACCAAGCCCTAAACCCTACCTTAACCCCATAAGCCCTAAAACCCTAAAGCCATACAAGGTACTGTATCTTAAGAAGACTCACGGCTTGGACAAGCGCAACATGCTGCATCCGACACCGAAACGACCCGGAGGGTTCAGGGTCTACGGTTAAGGTTTAGGGTGTTTCCCCTACGGTTTAGGGCTTGGGTTCGGAACAGCTTAGAGTAGGTGAGTAGGTATAACATAACAGTCAACACTGCACTGCATAGGGTGGAAGCAAACACCTGTATGACGTGCGGAGCTTCTCAGCAGGAACTGGCACGTCCACAGCTGTGCCTGCCCACCCCACTTTCTGTTCTCCATGCTGACTGCTGCAAGGCGAGGAAACTTGCTACAGTAGGGCTTACAACAACAATGGACATCTTTTTGCTGTTCCGATCAGCTCGAACTGGAACCTACGACACATACGACATGTCTTCCATAACCTGGAGTACCAAAGCTTGGCACACTGTACCATGTCCTAACACGGCGAAAAGAATCCACGGCATTTCGCTTAATCGATAACGGACCCCTTCACACAGTAATTACATCAGACCTGCCGTAAACTTTCCGTAGCTCTAAACTCGAAAACAGTAATGCCTACCCATAATAGGCCCCATAGTAGTTACTTTTTGGGATTACCTTACAGGGTTCTACATATGAACCCAAAAAAGGAACTACTATGGGGCCTATGGGTAGACTCACCCCTGTCAGAAGGGCAAGGTCGCTCCCCTGCCCTTGCAGATTATTAGGGTTTACCCATAGGCTCCTTAAGTTCCTTTTTGGTGTTCGTATTTAGAATCCTATAAGGTAATCCCAACATGCAACTACTATGGAGCCTATAGGTAGGGTTTCGGCTTCAGGATCAAGGACTGCGCCTCCTCGCACTCCTTGGTGAAACCCTTCACGCTGTCGAAGCACGTGAGGAAGTGGCCAAAGGCATAATCCTTGCTTCCCCTAAGGGTCCATGTGCCCAAATAGTATATCCTTTGGCCCCAAAGAACCTATACAGGGACTTCTTTAAGGCCGATGCATATATTATTTGGGTACATGGCCCCTCAACCCTAAACCTTAAACCCTTATAATACCCTTATCGATCCCTTACAGAAACCTTTATTTCAATTTAAAGGAATCCTATTAGGGTACATGGACCCACAGGGTTGGCTAAGTCATCTCTGAGTTTGGGCTGTCATGAACGGCCGTTTGGGTTAGTACGGACTACGGTTGGCCAAATAGGACACAGGAACCCAGCGAACAGATATGTGCAGGATCGTGCAGATGTAAGTATATCTAGATCGACACGCACGTATAAACCATATGAACATATATACATGAATGAAAAAGTACGTAAGGGAGTAAATGCACAGGCATATATACATATAATGTAGATATGGACACGCTCTATAGTCACATCTGCAGATAACACATGAGCCGTCGCGATGCATAGCAAGTTTCGTACCAAAGTGTCGCAGCACGCGCGGTGCCGGAATGACGTCTGCATACGATACGGTCTTGCAAACCCTAAGGCTCCATGTACCCGCCTTAAAGGGGTTCCTATATAGGTACTATATAGGAACCTCTTTAAGGCCTAAGTATTTACTGTATGGCTACATGGAGTCTTAGGGAAAGCTCCCATGTCCAAAGTCTCCAAGTGTGGTGCATGCTTTCTTCGGGCATTCGCTTTGTGCTGCCGGGGGAAATAGTCGGTCGGAAACAGACCACGGAGAGATGAAGGGCACAGATCACGACAAGAAAATTCGTGCGGTTTACTGAGAAGCAGAAAAGGTGCTAAACCCCTTCAAGCGCTCGAAAAGGGCAATGCGGCGATGACTGCAGAAGTCTCAGACATTTGCATGTCCGCAACACCAGGCCAGGACTTCTTCCTCACACGCCAAGGTTCGCCATAGAGGGTGTACATGTCCTGTGGATTCGGGGTGGGACATTCAATAACCGGTGTCAATTTATCGTTGATTTTGTGTTGCTTCGCTTATTGCCTTTTCCACCCATTATAAAGTTCACGATGGCAGGCATCGCACAATATGCTGCCAATGTTCACCAGGCCTCTGCTGTTTTGCCATCTGCCGGCCCCAAAAATGTTCTAAGACTCTCAGAACTTCTTGACCCTTATTTAAGCTTATTTGGCCATGGTAAGTGATATCTCTCACATCACTAAGGCTTATAACGCCTCCACATACGAAGCTCTGAGTCCAATCTTCGAGGAAAGAACCTGGAGTCCGGAACACCCCATCTTAGTTGCTGAGTTCATAAGCCCCAAAAAGTTTACACTTTCAGTTTTATAGTGGGTAATATTAGCCCCAAAAGTGTAAAGTGCATGCACTCAGCTACTAAGCCATACAAACAAGAGGGAGGCCCCAAGCCATGAATTGGACCCCACCGTTGCCTTCATGAAGGGCGTGGCATCCACCTCCGACTCGTCCATCAACGACTTCTTGTAAACCTGATGCTTCGTTTGTAGCGTCCAGGTTTATGTGGCCCCTCCTATACACCTTATACGGCTATCGTGTCAGAGAGTCTTTGCACAAACCCAAGTCTCAGTTCAAAGCCAGCCTCCCTGCTAATATAGGGGCCTCAATAGTTAGAATAGGGTTTTGGGGCCCATTTTACGATAACCATAATAAGGAACCCCCAAATTAGTATTGGTACGTATTTAAGCCCCTAATATAATACCATAATAATACCCTTACTTTATCCCTTATAGACCCCTTTAAAGGAACCTGCAAAATAGTATTGGTAAGTATTTAGGCACCAAAAAAGTACGATCCTCTCTCCGGGCCCAGCCGGCCTCATATCCCAAGAGCTTCTTCATGAACTTCTCGTAATCCTCGCCTTGACCCAACAACTTTTACGACTTCGTCAAGAATACCAGGTTCAACCCAGGTTTAACCCGGCTTCAACCGCTTATCTGGGGTATTCTTGGCGACAGGGTGTATTTGATTGAAGTTGTTGTGACATCTCAAAAGTCTATTCCGGCCGGCCTACCTCGCCTTGGCAATGCCTTGAAACCCACACCCCACTACATCCCATTGACTAAACCCTAAACCCCTAAACCCTAAGCCCTGAACCCTAAACCCAGAACCCGGCCCTGAACTCCTGTACTTCAGAACCTTAAACTCTATGCCCCTGCCGTGCCGAGTAATCCCAAAGCCTAGATCGTGCCAAGACCTCATCCCTCCAAGCATCCTGTCGTGTACAGGTCGCCGCCAAAGTCGGGGCACCTGTTTTGTTTAGGATTTAGTGCTTTTGGGCTTGTAGACCTTTGAGGATTCTGGATCTGAGTGGTGATGTTTTCGGTGTGGAAAGAAGCCGCTTCTTGACATTTTGAGCCAACCGAGGCTGTAGGGTTCTTTAGGTGCGCTTGCAGCGTGGGCCGGCAGCTTGCAACAAAGTGGTTGAACGGAGAGACAAACGGAAAACGCACTTGCGATTTGCCTGACCGTTGAACCACTTTGTTGCAAGCTGCCGGCACATGCTGCAAGCGGGCCCAAAGAACCCAACCCTCGGTTGCCTAATGCGTTCAGGTCAAGAAGCTGCTGCTTTTCACACCCGAAGCCTTAACCACTCCGACCCGTTTATCTACCCCCCAAATTCCGAAAAACCCTAGGCTTTAAAACCCAAACCCTAACCCAACAGGTGTCCCGAAATCGGTGTCGACCCGTGCACGACAGGATGCCTTGGGGAGGGTGGGAGGTCTTGGCACGCCTTTGGGTAAGGGTTTCCTCGGCCCTCCAGCGTTTAGGTTTTAGGGTTGAGGGGTTTAGGGTTTAGGACCCCTCAACACCCTGGTTTAACCCTACGCCCTTGCCCAAACTCGTGCCAAAACCTCGCATCCTTCGTATACGTGTCCTGTCGTGTACAGGTCAGCGCCGAAGTCTGGGCACCTGTTCAGTTTAGGCTTTGGCGGTGGCTACTTTAAATTTTGAGGGTTTGGCATTTACGCTCTCGCAGCTCGGACACTGCCAGACGAGGCTCTTGGTTCGCGTTGGATTACACTGCCGGTACATCTGAGAAGGTTTTAAGGCTGAGGGTGGAGCGTTTTGAAACCAGCCGCCTCTTTAATACGAAGCCCTTAACGCAACTAAGGCTGGGAAGTTCTATGGACATGCTTGCGGTGTGGGCATGCAGCTGGCAACTAAGTGGACTCAGCGCTACAGCAGCTCAATAACTTTACAGATGCAATGGGACGTCGGACGTGAGAAATTAGTTTGGACGAGTGGGTCTCGCAACTCATAGCCGGTGAGGAATGCAGCCGTGCAGCTCTTGAATTGGATATGCAACCTCACACGACCCTTCTTTGCCGGCAGATCTGGATCATCAACAGTAAGTTCAGGGTGCAAGCTAAGAGTAGGAGTCATTCTACGGGATGATCTGCACCCAGACTGGCAGAAAACTGCGCGTTTGCAGGTCTCTGGAGAGTGGAGCTTCCATCCTAAACCAAACCCACAATGTGGTTAGGCCAGAAGCTCGCTTGAGGAAGCTGCCTTCCAGGGTAGGAGCTGTCTTCCATGCCGAAAGCAGTAACGAGGTACTTCTGAATCACCTCCCAGGAGGCTTGAAGGGAATCGCTGCATGAACGCAACGAAGGAGTTTGTTGGCTGAATCTGTTCATTGGGGCATGTTGTGTTTCTTCAGTCTTCAGTTTAGCAAGACCCAAAATCCATCTGGAACCTGACGATTGAAACTTGACAGAAGGGCTATTCTGAGGTTTACGTTGGTCAGGGCCGATTAGGGTAATTACTTACCAACACAATCAATCACGTACTACGTGCCCTCGTCCTTTAAGTAAGGCTTCAATGCTTAAGTCACATGCGATACACGTGAAACTTACATCCGAAACTCCCAGATAAAACCCAACCGCAAAATGCCCACTTCATCCGAATCAGAATATGTTTTTTTTTGTTTGGGGGGGGTGGGGTGTGCATATTCTACTAAGTATATAGTTGTGATATGGAGCCCTGAGGAATACAATTGCTGAGTATTGAGGCCCCTAAGTGCACTCATGTCCGCAAAGGTTTCGGCGCGCACACTCGGACAATCCAGGCGAGGCATATGGTTGAGGTCTGTTGAGCGAAACTGACTGGTTTGGGAATGAGTACAACACAAAGATACTCTCATAAGAGAACCACTACATGCCAAATTCCAGCCACTAAAGGTTGCATGCCCCTCTCAAAATTCAATCAAATCTGAACGAATCGGCTAGTATGCCTACGCAACATCTTGGATTCTGAGGACTAGAAAGGTTTAGGGTTTCGGCGCTCAGACTCGGACAATCCAGGCGAGGCAGAAGGTTCGAGGTCTGCCAACAATTTAGGGGTACGGTCCTTTTATAAGCCGGGCCACTGGCTGCCAGGGTCAACACTGCAAGCAGGATGACCAAGCCAAGTCCTGAACCTTACGTTGCCTGACACCCCGAAAGTCTGAAGTGGAACCCTAACAACCTGGTTTACAAGGGTGGTATCATATGGCTGGTTGTCAAAATTATGATCCCTTTTTGGGTCCTTATTCGAATACGGCACCTAATATTTAGGGTATGCAAAAAGGAACCCTAATTGTTGAGAACCAGCCATACAGTCCCCTGGACCCTAAACCCTGTATGATCTAGTAGTCCTGAGCCCCGAACACCGAATCCTTGCAGTCTGAAACTCACAACGCCGACGGGCCTGGAGTCCTTCATACGATTACATAAATAGCCCTACCCTACCTGTAGCCCTGTTTTAGGGTACCTAGGTTATGGCTGGGATCTTAGTTGTATAGAAGTGTAGGAACCTAAGATTCAAGCAAGGGGTAGGGTACGAGCCTATAGGTACGGCAAGCCGTAAGCCCTAAGAAACCTGTATATATTGGTATACTATAGGGGCCTTAATAATTAGAATAGAGTTCTGGGGCCCATTATACTATAAATACAATAAGAAAACCCAAAATAGTATTGGTAATTACTAAGACCCCTATGCTAGCCAGATTCGGCCTGTTGGATGTCGAGGCCTGTCACTGTCACCGCAACCGCCGCTGCCAACTGCAGGTGGTTGGAGTTGTAGGAGTACACCTGGATACAAGAATGAGTATGGGGGCCTTAATGGTCAGAATAGGTCTTTGAGTTATGTGTTGTCGTAATTGCAGGTGGTTGGAGTTGTAGGAGTACACCTGGATACAAGAATGGGTATGGGGGCCTTAATGGTCAGAATAGGTCTTTGAGTTCTGTGTTGTCGTAATTGCAGGTGGTTGGAGTTGTAGGAGTACACCTGGATACAGGAATGGGTATGGGGCCTAAATGGTCAGAATTGGTCTTTGAGGATCTTTCAGGTATAGATTGTCGTAATGATAACGGAGTATCAGTACTACGCCTAATCCATCTTAATCCGTAACCCCTGAACCGAAAGGTTTAGGGTGTAGGGTTTAGGGTTCAGGTACGACGGCTGGTCCAGTAAACGAGCTCCACAAAACAGATTTAACTCTTGGATCGGGCTTCTGAGTCATATTTTGACAACAGTACAATTCAAGAAAGGGAGCCCTCAGGAATATGATGGGTATTGATTCAGGCTTCTAATTATTAAAGCCATCTTGAACCTTCCAACGGCCTCCAGAACACCACCCAGCGCGGTTGTCTGTGCATGAACGCCACGTTTCCGTCTCTACCATCACCACCCCAGATTACCCCCAGAAAAGCACATGTAGGGCCCAATCAACAATTTACCACTCCCCACTGGCAGCAGCAACAACTGCCCGAGTCTCCATTGTAGTTCCTTTTTGGGTTACCTTGTAGGATCCTAAATTTGAAATTGGTTTAACCAAAAACAGGAACTACAATGGAGACTACGTAAAGGTAGCACTCGAGACTCGAGGTGACATCTTAATCTGGGAGTTAAGGGCTCTCCCGCCTTGAAAGCGGGTGTATCACGGGGGCACGCTTGATTTTTGCTAAGCGTTGCTCTTTGGGAGTGGCTGCCGCTGCAACCTCTGGCATGAAGGCATGCAGCGGTCTCGACTCTCTTCAAATGAGAATAGGGAACAGTGGTTCGCCACAAAGCTCGTGACCACCGGATAAGATGCGGCTGATGGCGAAATTCCCACATTGTTTTACTTACCATGTGTTGTGGAATCATGGCACATTGGCATCTTGATGTATTCGGATAGTTTAGGTGTCCTACACTATGGTACTATATGGCAACTATGAACAATTCTGCCATGTTCATGTGTACATACTATGGATATTTGGGGATTTGGTCAAACAGCAGCGCGAACGTGCAGGAAACTGTCTCAAGCCAGTTTCCAGCTTGCAGACCATCTGGTGGAGCTGCACTACATTCGGCGAACTTCCACAATTTGAACTTGGTCGGTGTTGAAGACGACATACTCTGGCCCTCCGTCGAGGCCCGTGGCATAGACAGAGTCGTACCCTGCCTCCTGCAAAGAACGGAAGCAGCTCGCCCAGTCGCCTTCAGTAAATGAGCCGAGTGGCGGAGACACGTCGAACATATCAATCATGTCCATAAGGTCAGCTGAGCCGGCCTTCGTCACCATCTCGTAGAGATGCATAGCCCCGAGGAGGACCAGAGAAATCACAGCAATCACTGTCAGAGCAAGCAGCCAGGGCGACTCACTGAGCTTCCAGTCCTGTTGCTTACGTCGTGTCTGGTCTATGGCCAGAGCTTTACCGACGTGCACATCCGCCACGACCAGGTAGCCCGTGCTGGTCGCTTTGCTCTGTGCAGCCGCTTGCGTCTCTGCAAAATATATGCCACCACCGACGTTGCCCTTGACACCAGGAATCATGAAACCATCCTCGCGAATGGCCTCGCCGTGTTCTGTGACATGATACAGACGCTTCACCTCTTGGCCGTAGGTGCCCCGTCTAGGTGGAACAGTGAACCGAGAAGAACTCGGGACAGCACACGGGGCCTGCAGAAGTGCCACAAACCCTGCGACCAGAAGCAGAAGGCACCTAGCTGCCATGTCGGAAGATGCTCCTAAGGTCGCGCGTCCCGGTTTGAGCCCGCAGCTGCCGAACTTAATTGATTGATTTAGGGGTTGAGGGGTTCAGGGCTTGGGGTGATTGATCGGTCACCTTGAGGGCCAGTAACAGGAAGAAACAGGAACACACAGAGACACCTTGTATATTTATGTATACACACAGACATAAATAAGTCCATCTATGGACGTATATGTGCATGTATTTCTGTATGTATGTATGTATGTATGTATATAAATATACAGACTTATTTATACATACCATACCCGACCAGACCCGACCAGACAAAACCAGACCTACATGTACAAAAAATCATACCTCCCTATCTTTTTGCATCCAGCCTGCAAAGCCTCTGCTGGGAACTGAACGATCACCTACCTATCTACATACATATAGAAGTGGATGTGTATTATATTCATATGAGCATGTGTAAATACTTAGTAAACACAGTGTACTCAGTTTACTCTACTGGACGTGACAGGAACCCATAGCCCTCGAAGCATTTGGAGGCTCCGGATTACATGCGCTGCAGGCTTTACCAGTACATCCGCGTCTAGGTTCGTTGAAGAGTCCACACCCAGGACCCTTACTTCGCACAACATTCCGACAACCTTAGCCTTAGTGTTTTTCTGTCTGTCGCTAGATGCAGGTAGCTCCAAAACCCTACCCGAGCTATTGCTCGTTTGGGTCGAATGGTGGTTGCGAGATAACGTAGGGTTTCTCACTTGAAGAAACTCAATTTGAATCCAACTTCTACACGCCCGAAACCTGAAGGCCTGCAACAACTTGCGAATACCCTTCCAAGGCCGCAGTTACTGACCGCAGTTGAAGCCCGGCTTTCTGAGTCTCAGGCCTGTCCCGGGGTTCCGATGAGCTTTACCTGGCTCTTGAATGCCAACTGAGGACCCTAGCCTCAATGTCGTCAAAGTCATATGGGACTATCAGCCTTGTCTTCGGGCTAGGCTCGAAGTGATGCCCTCCTGCAAAATACGGAGTACAAGTGGAACAGATGTCAGATTCTGCAGAGCCGGATCCGCAGTTTGGACATGTAGCAAAGACTAGGTCTTCGAAGCTCAATGCATAAAAGCTCTAGCTGCATGGCAAATCTGACTACTCTCCCATGTGTGTTCTGATACGTAATTACTTGGTCGCCAGTAACTAGTACATGAATTTGACGTAAGGTTATCTTCGTCATGAGGTCTACATCACCATTGTTCCTTCACACTGCCTCCTTATTTCAAAAAATGCAGGTCGATGACAAATCTAAGGCTGAACCCATCGGCCACTAGTATTGGCCCTTAACCCAGGGATCCTTAAATACCCGCCGTCTACCGTATATGTACCATTTAGGGTCCCTTGCAGGGCCTAGGGGCCCATAGTAGGGGCCCATGGTTTCAACCTTGGAGCAAAAGACATGTGGGAAGCCTAGCTGTTGGCATAGATAGGAGCAAGACAGAGGATGTTCAACGGGGGGGGGGGGGGGGTTTCAGCACATCTCCCCCCCGCAAGCTATAGCCCCCAAAATTGCCAATTTGGGGGCGCTCGCCGCTTGCATCGGGTGGACAAAGAGCAATTAGGCANAAGATGTGTATATATATGTTGTTGAAATGGATGAGAGTGGTCGAGAGAGAGTGAGGTGTGGGGTGGGTGGGTTCTGACCAATCATCTCCCAGGCTAGCTATAGCACCCACAATTGCGAATTTCGTGGCGATCCCGACTTGGATATGGTGATCAAAGGAAGATTAAGCTAAGGAGTTGAGGAGTTGCCCCTGGGGCCGCCTCCAGCGGCCGTGCTTCAAGACATGGGAGTTTCCGAAAATTAGGGGTACCTTATTTGGGGTCCTTATAGAAGGATCCTACTATTAGGGTCCCCTATTTTCGGAAACTCCCACATCCCTATCCTGATCTGTCTTTCCCAATGTGCGGGCCTCCATCATTGGAATGGGGTCTGGGGGTATATTATGGAACGGTCATAACTCTCTTTGACTTGGCCAAAGGCACGTTCTCGTAGATGTACTTGGCGCAGCCGATGATGCATCCGGACTGCTGGTCGCACGGCTTGGCTGCCAAGCGTCGGGCCACCACGGCCTTCGCAAACAGAAAGACCCCACAATACGTCACATGCCGGCATATGTGTGGATGCATGCATGCGAAACCGTGTCGAGGCAAAGTGTGAAGCCAAAAGTGCAGCACGCAAAAACAACCATAAACTTGCTAAGAACATTCCCCTGCGAAACAGGCCGCATATATAACCTAGGTTGCCACAACAATGCCAACTCTAATGTAGGCGACTGTAGGAGCTTTAATCGTTGGAATAGGGTTTGAGGCTCCTTGTATAAGGTTCAGAGTTTAGGTTTAGGGTTCTAAGGGCCCCGACCCTCTTTGCTTCCACTTGCGCCTTTGTCTCGTTCGGGCGGTTCACCCGACGCCACTCCCGGGCAGCGCGAGTGTTGGCCTCCACCGATTCGCATCTTTTGCGGTCTGATTCGGCTCTGAACCGCTGATGGGTTTACAAGGTTTAGGGTGGTACGGGAACTTACAAGACTTCGAACTATTGAACATGTCCTGTGCAGGTTAGCTCTCAGGTTAAGAATTCCGTCCTATGCTCGGGCACGGATATGTGTCGCCACCGCATGCAAACTCAGCTAGTGGGAGCTACTTGTACCCAGTCTGGTGACAACAGTCCGGATTCTCAGACAGGAGCCGGCCGAGCTGGTGTTCAACAAATCAGGTGTAAAAAAAAGCAACGATAGTGATATGACGCTATGACGATTCCGCTCGCAAACCTCTGACCTGGCATCAGTCCTACTCCTCACCCAGGCGGTCGCCTCTTCACCGGGGTGGCCATCACCGAAGCCAGAGGTGAAGGTCAGGAGCATGCGGAACCTCGAACAAACAGGAACAGAGACGCACGGTTTTCAGCCTGGTCGTAGCTCGATTATCCGAACCTTCCCGGCAGTAAGGGGCACCAAAATGACCACCACGAGCAAGATCTGCGCTTTGAACGTGTTCTTCGTTGTACAGTTCACATAATATAGAGGCCTTAATAGTTAGAATAGGGTCGCATTATACTAGAATTGTAATAAGCAGCCCTCAAGATAGTATAGGTATTTACTTAGGCCCCCATATTATATGTTCTTCGTCGACCTGCACGTCCTGATGATCACGTTCACCCGCGCCACCACCATCATGATTGCCATCATCGCGATCTTCCTCTTCACAGTCACCACCATCGGCAGCAGCTCCCACAGTGGTTGTTCTTGTTGTTTCGGTCGTTGTTGTGGCAGCGGTTTTGTGTGGTATTGCGGATGCAACAGTGAGCTGTGTAACTTCTGCCAACCTAATGTGGCAGCTGCTGTGCGTGTGCCAGCAGTGGCTTTGTTGGAGTTTGCTGTCGAGGGGCGTCACAGTGGAGCGTGGGTCCTTCAACGGGAACTCAGGGAGCGGCAGCCAGCCAAGAGACCCTAAACTAAACCATGATTCGTGTTTCCTGGACCTTATTAGACGGACCCAGACAGGGCACAAAAAGCACAACAATCCCTGTGAGAAAAAACTAAACACACACACAAGACTGTAATGAGATCCCCAACCCCCTCCATCAACCCTAAACCCTATCTCACGACCGAGTACTCTTCAGCCGTCGCCTCACAGTCTGGTCTATTAGTCGTGTCCTTGGACAAATATTAGTTCTCGCAAGCCCGACTACTCTACACGCACGTTTAACCCCGACTCAACCTCAATGAAGACCTACAGCTCACTGACCTAACGCCAGCCAGAACAAGAACTGTACTACTCCTGTATACACCTTCGCTTCAGCTCGGTCACACTTGTTGAACCCGTGCTGACATGCACGGAACCGCCCAAACAGCGAAACACAACAAACCCAAACCGAGAAAACTCTGAGCAGAACAAGACTGAGCAGAAAAACGATGCCTGTAAAGCTCCAAACCCAGACGAAGAAACAGAAGAAACCTGAGGGCAGTTTGGGGCTACCCTAAACCCTGAAACCATAAACCCTGGGCCAAACCCTACACCCCCAAAACCCAAAACCTTGACCAACCCAAACTCTAAACCCTAAGGCCTAAATCCTAAACCTACAAACCCGAAACGGCGCCGGCTCGTCCTTGGGATCCTTCGTCCACCACGGCAGGTACTTGTAGATCGGGTCGTCCAGGGAGCTGACGGAGCCGTCGTTCACGAGGCCGGCGAACCTAGTAGCTATTGCTACAATTGTCGTACCCATAGCACTAATCAGCCTTGCTCTTAATATTCAGGTTCTGCTTGCAACGACGCAAAACGAAGTAGGTATACTTGCTGACATCATTGAACTGATCTTTATGGCACTGTCATTCTCGCCACTTTCATTACGGTTATGATGATTAGTATCATTACCAGCAAGCTGTCAGCCGCGGCATTCCCGATGCACATCTGTACAAGAAACCTCAAAAGCCGCCCAAGAAAGCAAACAGGCAAAATTCTTCAGGGTCTCTCAGACTGCTGCACTAGTGCAGCGGCCCTTTGATGTGTCCTGCTATCTTCAGATGGCTTGAGTGGCGGCAGAAACACGTACAACAAACCTGATTCTGTAGCCTGGCATTGACCTCAAGTTTGAAATCTCGAGGCTGCTCTAGTTTCCCAGCGGGCAGGCATCAGTAACGAAACAGGGAACCTCGACAAACTTTGCAGTAGCTGCAGCACGAGGCACATGTTCTTCTTGTTAGTAATAGTGACTGCCCAGCATACACCACTCGATACTGACCTTGTTCTGCCGGGGTACATCATGGCCGATGGCCACTTGCTGGTGCTGCCGGTGGGGATCTTCCTGGGCCAAACGAAGGATAAAATAAGGGCCTTAATCGAAAGAAGAGGGCCAAGGCCCAAAATCTGAAGAAAAATCTGAAAGGCTGACTTGCTCACTTCTCAATCGCAACTTTAAGTCATTCCGTGGTTCGTGCTCGAGCTAAGGATTTTACAGACATTCTGGGTCTAGGCCTGTCCTATAGGCTTCACATCTGGATCTGCGAAGAAGTGTTCTGAATATTAATGATCGAATGCCTACTTGCCGGTGCGTAGGGCATGCAGGTTCTCTGTACTGGTACACAGGACCTATGTGTGTATACACATGTACATTTGTGAATACATACATAGACACCTGATGACACATGCGTACATAGATACATGGGTGCGAAGAGACACACACACACACATATACATACATACATACGTACGTGCATACATACATACGTACACACGTACATACACACATGCATACGTACGTACCGTCAGTACATTCCCTTCTTATCTACCTATATAACTTCGTGCGTACATACAGACATGCGCTATACACGCATATGTACATGCATGTAAGTATGTATTCTGGGATATAGCAGGTTGCTAGAAAAGTGAGAACAATGGTCATTTCACATGATCTGGGTTTGGCGATCCTGTTCTCCCCAAAAAACATTGCAGCACAATGACGAAATGGCCTGATGGTAGTAGCTCTGAGCATCGGGGAATCAGATACGTTACATCCCAGATACGATTTTGCTTCGTATTGTGGTCCCTTAAATCAACAACAAGTCGCGTCTTCAGCGTGAAGTTGCCGCCCTCGTAAGTGAAGAGCCGTCCGTTGGTGGCATCACCCACCTTGCGGATTCTCGGATACGACTCAAAACATTTCCCACGTGTCCCATCTCTGGCAGGTCATGTGGGATCGGTACTTCGGCCCTCTTCAACCTCCCGTTCATGAGATGCATGGGTTTTTTGCCTCTAGGCCTCCAAATCTAATCCTCCGACCTCTAACTCTGAGTCATCGCTGGCCACGAAATCGTCTTCATGTCGTGGTTCAACAGGAAAGGTGGATTGGAACAGAGCTTCGGGCCAGTGCTGCTAGGGCACTAACATAATCTAAGCCGAGCACACATCACGGTAGTGGTGCAGTTAGCTGATACATCTACCATTACGAAGATGTGATGTCTCGGAGCCTCAACCGTTGGTGTCAAGCTGTGAAACAGTTTCCTCTCAGTTCGGCCAAGCTTCAGCCACGGCATAGTTCGAAGTGAACTCCTAGGCTTGCTTTGGACTAGGGTCCTTTTCAGGATCCTTTTATAAGGGTGGCGTACAATTTTGGGGACCTAAAAAAGGATCCTCATTGAGAGAACTACCACCCACGAGGAATAACGCACCTGCTGTACGCGAAGTTTACCAAGTCTGTTTGAAAGTCATGATGATCTTCGTAAAGCTAAAAAAGCCTCAGCAAGCACCCGTAAGCACCCAAGATGAACACGAACAGCTAAGCAGCTAGTCCCCAACTCCTCCACACATAATCTTAAAACACGCCTAACCACGGCAACACCGACACTGACGACAGTGTTCGGAGTGGCTAGCTGAAATGGCAAAGTTCACAGCAAAAAACATGGAAAAACCTCAGTGGCCGAACGACTCAATGCTCTCCTCTTTTGAGCTGCACAAGAATCTGGCTGTAAGGGACAATGTCCTCATTATTGAGCTCCCTATATTAGTCTTCAACCGAGGTCGAAGCAAATAACAGCAAACATGACAACATTGTGCAACACCAACAATTAGGACAAGGATAACTTGGATGCAAAGGGTAAGCGCCGCAACATTGGGATCAAGGGTCCCACTGCTGCAGGATCTGCTTCAGTGGCTCCCATGCTGTCGCATCTGGAACTTCCCGGACGGGCGCAGGCGCACCACGGATGCCAACCTCTTTCAGCGCTGCCAAGGGAGTTTCGCGGATTTTACAAAGGCCTGGTTTACGTTGTACTATAAAAAACGGCAATATTACTAAATGTCGACCCGCGCATTAAGTATCATCAGTTAAGTTAAGTTACCTGCCGAGTTTTTAGTTTAGGGGCAACTTCCCTTCTCGAGGTGGAAGAAGCCTTCTTGCCCCGCCAGATTGCGGTGCGTTCGGAATGGGGACCCTGTATCACAATAACACTTAGAACGGGGCTTTGACATTTGTAGCATATGTACACAAAGGAACCACGAGGAACAATCAATACTGATACGTATTCAGAGTTGCTCCAACAGCTGCTTGACCCTGCTAAATTTTGCAGCTAGCCGAAGCATATCGATAGGCTGGTGCACGGAGCAAGTCCTCACCCCGGACAACCTTCCGCGCCTGGTCGCCCAACTTCCAAATGCAGGAGCCATACTTTTGCACCACCAGGGTGACGGCGGCCCCCGCCAAAAGATACCTTGTCACGAAGTTTTGGGGGATCAAGCAGGCCTGCAGAAAATGTCAATTCTGCGACTATCTCATCGTAACAGGCGATGCTGAAGGTCGAAAGGAACGCTCCCAGTCATCAGACTTCACTTCTAGATCGAAGATCTACAGAAGGGCACCATTTCTTCAAACAAACGTCTTGGGCTGCTCTCAGTAAACTGTGATCAGTTCTCGGGGAGCTCATGCACCTCAGATGCAGAAGACCCTGATTACATGCCAAGGTGCCACGGTGCAGGAGACATGGTCGAGAGCTATAGTAAGTCCGGAATCTGGCTTCTAGCTTCTAGCTTCCGAGCCCGAGCATTGCGACGGTGTTGCTGCAGGCCAAGTAAGCCAAGTAAAGCCAGACCGACTGCTACTGCACTGCTCGTCTCGCCTTTCAACATCTCAGCATGACTCAGCATGTTGAAGAAGAGGCATCACCCTAAACCCTATATACCCTAAAACACTTGGTCATAGTCCCAGTGCCTCTCCAGCTCTCCTTCACTGCACTGTCTCTCTCACCTTCTCTCCTTGCGGAAGGTAAGAACTGCACTGCACGCTGACGCCTCGTCCCTTTGCAAAGCACCCTGGATCTATACCCCCGTCATCCCCCCTTTGTCTCTCGCTCTCAACCTTGCTTGCTCTGCTGGTGAGGCTTGGGGCTAGCCGCTAGCTTACACAACCCGATCGCCTGTTTTGCCGGACTGGCATTCCAGATTGAGGGGCTCGCCCTTGGCTTGTTTAATTAACAATTTAACTCGTCACTCGTCATCAAAAATCATGGAGAATTCATTGAACCCCGAGCCTTCTCCTTCTAAGAGAGGGTCGCGACACTACTCCAATCGAGCGCAAGCGATGCCTTCTTTGCCTTCTTGCTCCCGGCAGGGTACTTCGGTGGGTTCTGCTTTGGTGCCTCCGAGCAGCCATGCTCACATACTCTACTCTGCCATACTATACTGCATTCTACTATTAGACTACAACCGTACAAGATGCAATGCAGTAGAACACCACACAATATACTAATATACAAGACAAAATAGTATATCACAGTAGCTTAGAATACAGTACAATATACAATAGACGACTACAACATGTAAATGGAGATTTGCGCATCTCTCGTGAAGCCCAATCTGTGACTGTAACTCCGATACTGTCCCGCAGAAGTGGTTCTAAACAGTGGTCGCCCCGCGTCATACAACCGGAGAAGTCTTCTGCTGTGGGAATCGAGCTTTTGCAACGGCATTAGATTCAGATGGCTTCGGGAGGTGGAAAGCTGCAGAAACGAACCCCAATCTCGGGTCATCTCATCTAGCCAGCCCAAAATGCCAAACTCGGCCCCGTGCATCGTCGATCAGCAGGAAGTTCAGATCGGCATGCTCTGGCAAGATGACCTCGGCTGTTTGCTTTGGGGGCTGAGTTGTAATGCGGTTTGGCGTGAGTTTTCTATGGCTTAATATAGGCATCAATTGGAATAGGGTCCCTTCAGGGGTTCGGGTAAAGGGAGTGGACCTTAACAAACAGAATAGCGTTTGGGCGTCAGCTATAGGCACTATTGATGCGAAGTTCTTCGATTGAGATGCTTTTATGCCTCTCGTACTGCTAGGCCTGAGCCGCCAAGACTTTCAACCCATAACCCCAAGCCCTGAACCCCTTTTTTGTTGAACGAGGTCTCTCTGAAGTGCCTCCTGAACCCCTAAACCTTAATCCTAAACCCCAAAACCCTTAAACCGTAGACCCGGAACCCTAAACACCTAAACACCCGACACACGCTAAAACCCTACCTTCCGAAGGCCAGAACCGAAACCCCACAAAAGTAGGTAAAATAATAGCCCAAGACCCTTAAAAGGCCAGTCTTCTACATACTTTTGCGGTCCAGGAAATGCTCAGACCCTTCCAACTCCCGCCTTACCCCAAGAACGCTTGCGCTGCACGGTTTGAAACGTTGCTTCAAGCATAAGAACCTAAATCTTATACTGTACCGTATTATAATATAAGCATAAGGTATTACATACTATGTTAAATATCATGTTTTATTCGATTACGTTATAGTATGTTATAGTATAGTATATTAGATCGCCTATTACTTACAGTACAGTAGAACCAGGACCCTTTAAGTTTAAAGGAGCCCAGGAGCATAGCGAATGTTGGCCCCGCGGATGGACCTCAGCTGCTCAGCTCCGGCTTTCTCGCGCCCGATGCTCTTGCACCGGAAGCCCTACCGCAAGAAAGAAGTCACCTTCAAAATAGAAGCATGATATACATATATATATATATACATATATATATACATATATATATATATTTGTTTATTTATTTGCAATCCCAAAGCCCCAAGACCCCACACCCAGGAGCCCGCCAGCCGAGGAACAGGAAGGCCATGTTTACTGGGTTCTTGTGCCGCACAGTGACCCGCACCTCGACAGGCATCGAGAATCGGAACCCGGAGAGCGGCCACCACTTCGGTGCAGGATATGGACGGGTTTCAGGCTGTGGGGTTTGCAGGGATTAGAGTTCAAGGTATCAGTGCACGGAAGATCTGTGCCTAGACTCTGAACACGGCAGCACTGGTGCTCTGAGCCCGACCTGCTTCAAGTGAGTGTTCATGGAGGTGTCGACCTCACCGAATGCAGCTGCAGAGTACCCAAGGCAGACAAACGGCCTTGCAAACATATGAGTTTAAGAACTGAATTTTTTGGAGGGTATGAACTGAGCCCGGCCGCGATTTTTTCCAACCGCGAAACGGCGCATCTTCACTTTACAGCACCATGGACCACTATCCCAACATGAGCATGCAGCAGGTCAGTGGCCACGACGACGAAGAAAGCCACTGCATTTCCAATCAAGCAGATATAGCCTCTTCTTGCGCAAGATCACCGTCATCCTCATCAGCATCGTCACAGTCGCTACCTGTTAGCACCATCGGCATCGTCATGGACACTTTTCACCATCATCGCAATCAGCGAAAGGGTCAACCAAACAACTGGCCAATTAACGAGCCAACCAAGCAAGCAGTCGACCGACATCTGAAACCCTCAACAACGAACAAAACAACAGTAAGTAATAACCCACCACCGCAGCCCCCACCCCCACCATCACCACGACCACCACCACCAGCCACAACAACGAAATCATCATCAAGAACAGCACTACCACCACGACAGCCGCGACCACCGGCACCGGCACCATCACCAACAACAACACCATCAGCATCATCATGCCGCGCATCATTGCACGAATGTCGGGCAATACCTTTGCCATTTGTCGTAATCTTAGATCGATGTCTATCGCAAAGTCTCGGCAAGTTCATAAGTATTGTCCATGTTGCTCATGCTTCCACTCTCCTGCACCATGTTCTTCTTCGCCGCAGTCATCATCACCATCACGGCAATCATGATCACGATCCTCATCATAACCATCATCGTCCAGATTGGCCACCATCCCCGTTAGCAGCCTGATCCCCGTCACTTTCGCCGAAACACGTGCATGGTGATTAGATCCTCTCTGGGCTGGAAGGTATTTCCGTCTCGCAAACCGCCCGCAAGGTTGGAAGAACGACTCGAAGTCCTGAGGCTCTGCACAAGGGCTGCTGAGGTCCTGAGCCGCCAGCCGCTGTGATAGTGCCCTGCACTTGCGTGCCATTCTTTAGCTCCATGGTTACCGTCTCATTGACCTTGCGATCCGCATCGGTGCACCGACAATGGCATAATGCTCCGGGGCTACTACGTGCATACCTCTGGGTGGCAGCCACACGTGGCAGCATTCAAGCCGAAGTCCTGCTGGTGTTATTACCGTATAGCTGTCATGGCAAAAAGATTTGGTCTTCTGCTGCGTCCAGCGCACAAAGCAGCAGCAGCAGCTGTAGCAGTGGCAGTAGCGGTATCAGTGGCGGAGATAGCAGCAATACTTGTGGTATACTGGTGTGGCCGTGTAGCTGTAGTAGGAGCAGTAGCAGCAGGAGTAGAAGTAGCAGTAGCAGTCGCAGTGGGCAGCAGCAGCAGGCAGCAGTGCAAGGAGTAATCGGCATCACGCAAGAGCAAGACCAGTCAACGTTATCATTATCCTCATGTCACTGTTGAGTCGTACGAGAGCTTAATTTCTGAAATCCGGGATAACTGTTGGCTTCTGTTATCTCCCATTATCGTATCCTGTCGTGCGTGTAGTCGTGCAGGTGCAGTCGCTGGTCTGGGGTCGTACGGCCGCTACGGGTTACCAACGGCCCAAATTGTACTGGAAACAAGGTCTTACAGTCCGTAAACGACAGCATCTATGGCCTGTTGTATAGTAGCGGCTAGTCGCCTGTACCTGGTAAAGTTGATCATCCCGCAACACTGGTTTCAACCTTCTTATCCCGGAAAGTCGTTCAACACAGGCCTTCCCCCTGTTGCCCACGAAAGCCCTATGCAAATGGGCCCAGTCTGAGGCGCAAGCCATCTTACCCAAGAACCTGCGAAACGGGCCGATCCCAGCCGCGGTCTAGAGGTTAAAGGGTTGTTTTACTTTCCAAGCTCCTTTCGGCACCCGGACAGACCTGAAAAACCTAGGAGTAGGACCCGGCCTTAGGCCGATCCCGTCCCCTTGAAACCCCCAACCCCCCCCCCCTCACCCCCACCCCTCACCACACTCATTCACCCAAACACCCTCCCCTCCACATACCGCT